>CAKAOI010032679.1:2047-15080 GCA_916701655.1 Sebastiscus albofasciatus
TTTCTTGGAGAATGCAAACATGTCCACTCCTGTCCCGAGCTGAAATCTTACCACAACTACCAGAATAAGTCCTCTATCTTTAACATGTATTTCAGTGCCAACAGTGTCATGAAGGAGTTAGCTAGAAGTGCGGATAAAGTTCTTCATCTTTATACACATTTTTTCTATTCTATCTATCTATCTATCAATTCTGTCTATTGAATAAGAAAGAGACATTAAATTACACACCAGATGGAATTTGGTGAATAAATAACCTTGCAAAATCTCATATAAACATTAAAATCTGCTCTTTGTTTTTACGTATTACTAAAGACGTGAAACATAGTGTAAGCGGTAGGATAAAGCTCCAGTTTTAGTTTCAAAAATGCTAATCTTCGCCTTTGCTCAGAATCGTGGAGAAACCATCCGCGGAGTTTCACGTGGGTGGAGAAATATTAATTCAGTCAACTAGTGGAGAATAGCTTGAATTGAATTGATTGCCACCCACTCAAATCATGTTGGCATCATCTGAATGATAATTAAAAAAAAATTAATGCCAATCATTGTTCAGTACTGATACTAGTCCCAGGCTCTGCATCTGTATGTGACAAGATGAAATCCCCCTGACTGAGAATATATTCAAGAATTTATAATAGTGAGAAGTTAACCTTCACCTTCAGGAGATGGAAAAGTTTCTCCCGTACACCTCGGAGGTATTAGAATGGCAAGACTGGAATGAATAAAACTACACTGGCTTTAAAAACTCCTGCATAACACAAAAACACCTGTAAACACGTGCGTTGTTTTAGCACAGTGTTGTATGTACATGTCAACTGGACATGGTTCACTGTCGGGTCTGTTTGCAGCAAAACTCATAGCACAAAGCCATGTTATTAATTATTTACATATCCACTGGCCAGAATGGGATTTTATATTTTTTATGACTGCAGTATTTATTCACAATAATGAAATATACAGAGAGAAAGTGATACCATGCAATCTTCCCCTCTTGCAGTTTAGGCTACTATTACTGTGCAGCAGAGGTGTAACAAGGCAAAAGTGAGCATTTTAAAGTAGGTACAAAGGATTTGCCCTTTTGGAACTAATGGAATTAATGGGCATTAACTATTAACTAATGGCCATCCTGGACTTCTAACCCCCAAAAGGCCCAACTAGACCACACTGTCAACCATCATACCAATTTTGAAGTTCCAAAGTTAAATAGTTTCCGAGCTCTGCTCCAGAAACGAAAGTGTGACACGCGGATGGACGGATGGACGGACGGAAGGACGGACACGTGGAGCGCTATATACCCCTGACTACGTTGTCGCAGGGGTATAAAAATGTACCAAATCCACAATTCCTTTTTTCATTTTGATGTCAAAGTTTAGTTAATTTATTAATGTTAAGAAATTAATGTTGTCTCTGCTCGAAGTGATGTATGTGTTTGACCACTTAAAGCTAGGGTTGGTAATGTTCTTAAAGATTGTTTGCTATATTTGTCGAAATTCTCTTTACATCCCAACAGCAATCAATAAATCAAATGCTCTGACAAAAAAAATAAAAGAAATGTGGTATCTGTGGCTGTTGCAGGACTGTAATAAGCCCATCCAGTCATTTCATACAGCTCAAATGTAATGATTGGACGACCCACCTGTCAACCTGCGTGCACTCTGCCCGTGCACTCATTGCGCATCACCGGAGTCTTCCACAAGCTGTGTGTACTAACAATAGCCATGTTCATTGTTTACGTTCATTATGATATGTTTATGTTCGTAAAGATAATTTTAGGGGAGTGGCTTTGGAGGGAGACCTGGAGCGACGGACTGTCAGTGTTGCCGACTTTGTCACTTTCTCTCTAGACTTTTGGAGCTAGTGCTGCTAGCTACTTTCATTGGAAAAAGTTGACTATGCTGGGCTAAGTTTTTTGGTTGGATAATTTTTAAAATCTAGCGTACTCTTGCTGGTTTTATAAAGACTACCAACCCTAGCTTTAACACTGACTGGATACATGCAAATACTGCATTTTGGTCAATGGATGAATTGTTGAGTGATATATTATTTCAATTAAACCAAATCATCACTCTATGTTAATCTTTTGAGGAACCATCCATACTGATTTAAAACCTCAGAGCTGTAATGAGTGAACTAATCATGGCACAGCACATGCCACAACAGGTACTGACCAAAGAAAAGGCTGCACTGGAGTGCAGGATACAGATAAAAATTGTTTTGAAAAAAAAATGTATGTTATGTACCAAAAACTGAGGTTGCAGTGGCTTCTGATGGAGAGCAATCTCAAAACCTACTATACTTCAGAATACAAGTGGCTCTCATTTCCTCTGTGTGCTCTCTGTAACAGCTCACTATACAACCTCAGGTTTCCTTGGCAACTTTTGCACAAGTTTACATAACAAAATGTAGTCTCTTGACAGAATGAACAATGAACACTGACCTCTGAGAACCTCTGCACATCCTGTGTGAGAGTGCCCACGCGGCTCCAGTTGTAGTAGTTGAGGAACTTCACCACTGCCGGGTTCACGGCGTTGTCTGACGGGACGGTGCGGAAGAAGTTGGGGTACTTCTTCTTGTCTGCCAGAACTGGGGTAGTTGCTGCAAAGGACAGCTGGAACGACAAAGGAGAGAAAAATATAGTGAGCTTTGACTATCAGGGTTAAATACTACAGTCAGAAATAATCCTGGCAACAAGCGGTCACTTGAACTGTTGGTACAGTAGCACTGTTAAGTACTGAACCTAAAGCACCAGATGACAGATCTCAGGTGTGCCCTTGCTTTGGTCAGTGGCCTCTGTCATAACAGGGATTAAACCACGGCAGCGCGGCCGTGACGAACACACACGCTCATACATAGTCTAGGGGGTGTGAACAAATCAACTCTTTGAAATTACTTTAAATGTCAGCAAAATAGCTCCTTCAAAGTGTAACTGTAAATAGATCTGAAAATATTGGGTGGGATTGATGACCCCTGTATGCACGACCTTTCAAGCTGGCTTCATACTGTGCCTAAGTGGGTGCGGGTGTGGGTGTGTTGGAGTGTGTATAAGTGTGTGAATACCTGTTTGTGTGTTTGCGTTTTTGATGGAGATGAAAAAAAGCAGCTTAGCAATATGATTCATCTCTGGGTTGGTAAATTAAAAGCATTTCCGTCCTTCACTTGCAAGCAGTTTAAATCAGGTTCCTCACACACACACATATACACACTTAAGAATAAAATGCGCTGGACCTCAAACACTAACAGCCTTTTTTACGCATACCTATTATTCAGATCAACCGCTGCATCCGAAGCAAATTTCAAGCACATCAATTCATGTTAAAAAAAAAAAAAAAAGGGAGGGCTTACCGAACTTTGAAAGGCAACATTTTAAAGTATTTTTCCGGAGCATTAACACGCTAATGACCTAAATATGATGCAGCAGCAAGCATAAACCCTCGCTGAATGCAATGTAGTTGGAAAAGTTGGCGAGCGTAACTTAAGCTGATACTGGTCTAGTGAAGATTTATTGGGCGATTAATATAGTGCAAGCATGCCCATGAAACACGATGAGAATGTCTACAACTTGTATTTGAGGCTAGAAATTGTTCAAAATTGGTCGTTCTCGTCTGTGTTTTTCCACTGCACACACACACACACACACACACACACACAGACACTGCTGTCCTCATCCCACCTTTCATTTGTCATTTCCATGCTAAATTTTACCCTCTCTCTCTCTCTCTCCCGTCTCTTCCACTTTGTAGCACATTTTCAACAATAGGTCACTAATTTTCTCCAGAGGCAAAAAATGGCTGTAATTAATTTTTGCATTAAGATTAGAATTTGCAAGTCTGTAAAACGTAACAACCAGAATAGACAAAGATCTGCCACTTTATTGTTTAGTTTGCACTATATTCAGTTTGAATGGTTTCATAAAGAACTGTCGCTGGCAGCATCATAGTATTATATTTGTAGAACTGCTGCTGTGTGCTATAAAAACTAACTTTTAGTCATTTTACATGATGTATAAGGCATGTCAGAAACGGTACAGACATGTATGTATTGTCTTTAGCAAACACCAAAGAGACATTTCTAAACATGCATAACTTTCAGAGCAAAGGTATGAAAGGTACTTCATATTTAGGCACTAGCAGCTGAGCTGAGATAATAAGGCACCGCGCTCTATTTTCACCGTCCTATCTGTGGTAATATAATGAGCGATATGAATCGGTGCAGGGTTAATTACATACTTTGTAGAGATTAAGCAGAACTTGTGATTCATGATAGCGATCAACGCAAGGATATTATAATTCTGACTGAGACCAAGAGGTGCACCAGTACATTTCCTGAAAGTGCGCTAAAGCCTCGAGGAGTTCAAGCACCTCCTAACTTTAGGGATGACTGTGATCTTCTCATTAAGCCTCTATCCACTTCTAGACATTAATCACAGTACTGCTGGTACAATTGTACACTCGTTGAATCCTGATTACCACTGGAAATGTACTGTAGCATGGTTACAAAGAGAGTTGACAGTAATGTGAGAACTTATCAGAGGGCATTCGAAAGTCAAACATTTCTAAGATAGCAGGACTGACAGTCACAGGAATATATGTTGTAAGATAGCATGACAGATATGAGAGTACAGTTTAAAGGTCTTATTGATAACTTTTTTATGTAGACAAATATTTGTAAAAAAAGAAAGGTGCCGAATAAAAGTATTGCTTTTCCTGAAAAAATTATTAGGATTTTGCATTAATTATTTAAAAAATGTTTTGTTTATATCCGTGGAAGATATCTGATGTTTGGTTCCCACCTCTTACAAGGCTTGTGAGCCAATAGTAAAACGTCGTTAGTATCGCGTGGCATCTCTGGGTCATCAGTTAGTGTGGAAAAACCATGAACTCATGAACTACTGTCAGGATATAGTGACCATTTTAAAAAATAACTTTTTGTTTAATCATTACTCCAATTCTCCAATGCAGCTTTAAATACATGTGACATAAAAGATATCGAAGAATCTGCATGAAGGTCATGAGTGCTTCTAGTTACGATAGCCTGTATACCATTTCCATTACCATCTAGCAGAAAAATGGACACCGATTGCAGACCTTTTGCTGAGCCATTTCACTGGATCCCACATCTCCAAGTCTTCACCCGATCAGTGGGAAACCCTCGGTTTGGCCCTCTAAATCATCCCATTCTGCACGGACCCACAGGGGTTTGTGTTCACACGTCAACGAGACAGGCTTTTAAAACAACACATGGATTACAGCCATCAATTAAGCAGGAAGAAAGGCCTTTATCTTGCTACCACTGCTAAATCCAAAATCACCCACAAGCCTTAGAGGGCTTCAAGGGGTCTTTCCGGCGTTGCCTTAATCTCCGTTTAGCGAAGGCTGTTTGTTACACCCACACTGGGAGATGCTTCTACGGGAGCTAGTGATCTTGTAAAACCAAACTGATTGCACCAGTCCTCTCACGACTGCAGTGGGACGATACTTCATGGTCCACAACCTTATACCCCCTCCGCCTAACCCCCCCCCCACTTAGGTGTTTTAGGTTTGGCTGTTTTGTAGGGTTTGTTTTTGCTTTTGGCACAATTTTATTTGTTTCATCTGATACAACATGACACCGAACTGAAAATCCCAGATAAACTACAGAAGGAACTATTGACCAATAAAACACACATGGTGAATTTAAAACTTTATTGGAGTGCTGGTGCTACAGTTTTTGTTTTTCCTTTGGAGGGAAAATAACATAAATGTTGATTTGGGGTATTATGTGCAAATGCAGAGGTGTCAGTGATAAAGCTTTAAAAATCATAAAATCACCAATAAATGATTCCTCCTTCGGAATAAATTCTCCCAACATTGTTTATTCAGGATTTTTCAGTAATATAAATGTGTAGAAGAGCAAAGCTGAGACTTAAATATTACTTTTTTTCACCAGTTGAGACCACTTGGAGCATCACAGAGAAAACTTACTGGTAATGTTCACATACTGAAAAATCCAATAAAAATCCACGGCACTATAAGTAATCAATTTTTCATTTCTTTACTCTTGCAGGTAAAACTCGGTCATGCAGTAACCCTTCTGGTTCACTGACTGTGTGAGTATTATAAAGGCCTTGACATATAAGGATCTAATATTGTATTTTATTAATCAAACTAACTGTTGACTCCAGATAGATTGGTTCCTTTACTGTGAATCAAAATGGAATATGGAAAGCAGGAAATAATATGTGAGTATTATAGTCCAATCTTGACATTAGACGAGTCTCCCCGTCTGTTCGATGTCGCAGCAAAATCTAGGACAGTGACAAAGACAAGTCTTGTTTGGCCACTGAATCCAGGTCAGATGATGAAAAGGGTTCAAGTTTTCTACAGTAAAATGCGTGATTTTCTTTTCCGACATCTCAAAGAAGCCAAAGGCTACAGGTCAATCCAAGTCAGCTTTAGCACAATTTTGTGAGGACAGTATATTAAGACAGTCAATATGAGAGGGAGCTCCAATGTATTATTTAAAGAATAGGCTAGTCTTTATCTAACTCTGTACAGCCTTTTTCAGAGGAAAAAGCCAAAAATAGTTCCATGATATCACACATCTGAGAGTAGTCGCTTATGTAAGAGGGTTTTAAAGAGGGCCGGCCCAAATTGGATGGTCTTTGGCGGAAGAGCTCTACACCAGTGTCAGATTCACACATTCAGTGTGCACGTACACACGGATCACGCATAGGGTGAGGCACATGCATTCACACACTCTCCGACCACAGATCTCTCTGATGAACACAAACTACAGCAGCCTTTCTTTGCCAGTAGTAATTAAAACTGTGACAACGGGCTCAGGGCAGCTTCTCCCTCTCATCTCACCACAAGGTCACCGAGTCTCTCGGTGAAAACGACTGAGGATCCGTCTGGCCCCACTGAGACGTAACATTTTTTGTGAAGACTTGAGGTGAATCGCTGATGCCATCGCAGTGGTGATCTATTCAGACATTCTGTACACACAGTCGCTTATCGCGTTCTATTTGAAGGGAGCACAAAAGCTTTTGCTGCCGCTCCGTTTGGGGCTTATTCAAGTCACAATCAAACTAGTTTTACGTTTGTGCATGGAGGAAAAGTGAGAGAGTGGCCAAAAATAGAAAATAACAGAGAGACAGAGTCAGAGAGCAAGGTGAGATGTTTACTGCTGATTCACCAGGTATACCACGACTGAATAAGGGTTTGTGCACAAGCTCTGGTGCTGAGAAATGAAGCCAACGCAGATGTGACAAAAATTGCAGTTCTTTGACTGGCGAAGCGAGTAAATCCCATAGACCCCCATGTTAAAATGCCCAAATTTACAGCAGAAATAAACGTGTTTATAGCCTGGTACAAAAATGGTTTAGGTCTCTATAGCTAATATCCTCGTTCATGACCACTGTACTGGGGGTGAATTTTGATATAACTCGCCTGTTAAATGATATTAAAGTTAGGCATAATGAGGATCACTATAGGATTCATCATCTGGGAACAATGAATGTACAAAATGTCATGGTAATCCATCCAGTAGTTGATGAGATATTCCATTCTGGAGCAAAGTGGTGCACCAACCATGGAGCCATAGTGTGGCTAAAATGAGCTTAGTGAATTGATGTTCTATTTAATAGAAGCTATGACGGTTTCTCGCTCAGTTGGTTATTCATGCTCTTTGCAGGATTTAGATGTTGTGAGTCAGTGGATGAGATGAAGGTGGTTTTGTCTTCCTGACCACGCTATAACAGCCACAGAAGATTGCTGCAGCCAAAAACCTAGACATAGTTGTTAAAGCCCTTGTTACCAACATCCACAGCAAAATGTCTCTTAGTTTATATCTCCTGCAATACACCTGCCTGATTCGGCATGGGATTGGATCGATGGTGCATAAATTTAAGGCAACAAGCCTCACAACCTTTCCCAGCGCAAGCAGTTTGAAGGAGAAATAAGGAAGATGCAAGAGTGTGTCTAATCACATTGACGGATCTAATAGCATTGATTGGTCCTAGCGGGACTGCTTCGCAATAGGATCTCTTGCTGCTAATTGTGCGGTTGGCCTTTGAATAATGAAGTGGCTATCATGGAGAGGCCAGATAAAAAATGAATGGTAGGTAAATATCAGCTCACTCACTGTGCTTTGCTCCTACCTTTCATATTTATCATACCAAAAGGTGTGTTACATCACGGACTAATCTGAAACTGTGGATTTGTAATCCGACAGCATCACCAATGTATTCTAAACACACAAAAATAAAGACTATGCCTCACACGGAGAGGACCGAGAGGCACACAGGATTTATTGTGTAATAATTCATCCAAATGGTTCCAGTTAAGGAAAATTGATGTTCACCACTTATCCAATAGCAAGTACTTAAGAACAAGCTGTCATTCTTTGATCAAGTATCTTGGTACAAATATCGATAAGGCCATAATTTTTGTGGAAAAACATGATCAATATTTCAGCAGCACACTGACAACCTATAAAACCTACAAAAATAAACTGCTTTCCACTTTAAAAATCCCTTCCTAACTCTACAGTCTTTACCTTACAGATTCTAATACAAATTTCAAAATGTTTAGATTAGGACTGTCAAAGTTAACACATTAATAACGTGTTAACGCCACTAATTTCTTTAACGCATTAACGCAACTTGTGATTTTTAGGTTGTAGCAGGCTCAGGCTCCTCGTGCCAACCATGTCATTCTAGCTTGTCGCAAAGGAGGCTAAATAACGCTCCAAACTTATGCTAAATTTTGGCGTGGAAAAAATTGGCATGACCATTTTCAAACAAGTTCCTTGACCTCTGACCTCAAGATATGTGAAATGGGTTCTCTGGGTACCCACGAGTCTCCCCTTTACAGATATGCCCACTTTATGATAATCACATGTAGTTTGGGGCAAGTCATAGTCAAGTCAGCACACTGACACACTGACAGCTGTTGTTGCCTGTTGGGCTTGAGGTTTCCGTGTTATGATTTGAGCACTTTTTGTATGCTAAATGCAGTACCTGTGAGGGTTTCTGGACAATATTTGTCATTGTTTTGTGTTGGTAATTGATTTCCAATAATAAATATACACATATATTGGCATAAAACGAGCATATATGTCGACTCCTATGTTGAAAAGAGTAATAAATACTTATCCCTTTAAGGTACATTTTGAACAGATAAAAAATGCGCTATTAATTTGTGATTAATCACGATTAAATATTTTAATTGATTGACAGCCCTAGTTTACGTATTGTTTTGTTTTCTGAATCAGTTTTCTGGTATAGATGCAATGCAAATGTGCCACAGCAAACACTCACGCAGAACCATATACTCAGAATCTATGACTACATTTGAATATGGACATGTTTTGCAACATTATTGATCCCAAAAAGAGAAAAAAGTAGCTTCTATGACTTTCCCATAATGTCACTAACAATAAGGCCCATGTTTTCGAGAGGTAATCTGAGGCCACATGGAATTTTACACACCAGCAGTCAAGTTACCTGATGCGTCCCAGAATAATACACTTCCAATGTGCTTTCAGGCACCTTCAGCAAGTTATGAAGCTGAAAGGAAAGGTTTCATAATTGCAAGGGATAGTATCAAACAACTTCAAACGCTCAACCCACCCCTGCCTATTATCTCTACCTTCGCCCACAACACAACAGATTCAAAGCCCATCCATCCTTGCGGAGCCCCGAGACCCCGTGCAGAGTAATGGCTAGGTAATAGTAGTGCTGTTGATCAGGAAGCACGGAGGTGGTCCCGGGGTTTATTCAATATTCAAGAGAGGCATTTGGTGCGCCGTGGGAGCGCCCAGCTGGAGAGGCGGCAGTGAGGGAGAAGCTTTTGGACCCCACACCGACCACATCCAGAACTCATTAGCGCCAGGATGGAGGAGGGAGAAAGAGATGAATATTTCAGGTGGATGGTGGAGGGATTGAGTGAGAAGCCCAGTGGTGATGAAAGAGTCAGACATGGAGGTGGGGAGACAATGGAGGGGAGTGATACAGACAAACAGAGAATCTGAACAAGGGAGAAGAAGAAAGATGAGATAGGAATTATGAGGCATCAAGTGTATAATCAAGTTACAGTGGAGCTGGAGTGTGTGTGGGCTGCACGAGTATAAGAAGACGATGCACACGTACATCATCTCATCGCATTTTAAAGTAGGGGGTTAAATGGGAGAGTGATGGAGGACATATTGCTACATGGATTGACTACTAGGAGAGAGATCAGATGTACTACTCATATACATAAAAATATATATATATATACAAGCTGTATGTGAGAGAGGGCTCCACCTTTTACTGGACAGTTACGGTATACCCTGGACACACACACACACCTGCACACATAAACACACACTTGATTGTGGGTATCACAATCGATTTTACAAGATACTGGTTTTTCATTTTTCCAAATGGCTAGGAGCTATTTTAGATGAGACACATTAGCCATTTGTGTGTGTGTGCATGCGTGCGCGTACTATACGTGTGTATAAGTGTGTTGTATATGCTGAGCGTCAATGCGGAAGCTGGAGGACGGGAATTGGAGGCTGATTGAGGTTGTGTAGGAGACATGAGAAGGATCCAGAGTAATAATTGACGCCTTTTCACCCCCATCAGTGATCATTGTTGGCATGCCTTCTTCAGAAGGAATGAAACATAGAAGCATGATAATAAAATCTTACTGACTCACTGGCAACATTCAACTTGTCATTGCCCAACATTTCATCATTAGCTTCTCAAAGCGGTTAGATTTATTCACAAAATGTTGACTAAAATTAAAAAAATGCTGTGAAACGTTGCACAGTGTAGAAACCTGTGTTAGTTATGAATTATATTTTAGTCTTATTCCTGGGGTTTAAAACAAAAACAAAAAAAGAATCACACTGTGATGCATTTCCTCGTTTTACTTTCAGAAAAATGGTGCCTTCAAATGAAACTCGTGAGCTCGTGTTTACAACATGGGAAGTCGTGTACACTATATGTTTGGCGTTCAAGTGGTAAAGTCATGAGAACACCGCTGCTAAACAACAACAATATTACCGTTACTGTTTGCATCTAGAAGCCACAGAGACTAATGATTCAGCAAGCTAGCAAGTGGGTAACGTAATGCAGGAAATGCAAAGGCATAATGACAGAGAAAAAGATGAGGCTGTTGGGAATATCAACATTTTCCTCAGACGTATTATATAATTGCAAAGAAAAACAATATACGTCTAAAATAACAAGATATTAACTTATTATGAAAAATTAACTTCTACGTCCTCCGCCATTTCTGTCAAAGTCAACAAACACTTCACAACTCGTGAACTCGGAGCTTTCAGAAACGTTGCACTAACGAGGTCGTGAATACCACAAGAGGGAGGCGTTCATATGGACTCTTCTCATTAACACGACCCCATTTGAAGGCACCAAAAGTCACACATAGTGACATTCAAACAGGTTGATTTCAACATCAAAACAACTGTGAAAGCCCTTTCTATCTGTGCAAATGCCAGACGCTGACACTGCACTGTACCGTGGCAAGATACTACAGTACACATCATCACATACTATGCCCAATAGACAGGTGAGTGATGTGGCGGTCGCCTCCCCTCTAATAGCTTATGGCTTGCTGCAGCCCCTGCTCTAACATGTCAATCATGCTATAGGTAATGCCATGTACACACGCACCCACACACACGGGCTGAGTGATGTTCTGTTTATGTTGTTGGCCTTGCGCAGCACCCCATCACATCACTCTTATCTCAGGTCAATCGCTTAGACCTGTTTTTCATCCCCAGTCTCTCCTGTCAGACTTCCTCATATTGCAGATATGAGCTTCACCGAGTAGGACATTGTCAAGTACGAAGCAGCATTCTGGACAAATGTCAGACTAAATAACATGAGGTAGAGCTTGAAGGGCCCGGTCTAATGTGATTAAAATGATGTATTACTTTTGATATCAGGACGGGTCCTGGAATAGCAAATCATCTGCTCACCCAAATCCTTTCTCCTGCCTGCTAACATGCATTTAGATTTGCTGCACAAGGGTTTGATGTTTGGACTGGCCTCGTCTGAGCACTTGATTGCACATGCACATTGCCACTAAACCTGTGCTGTGCGAGCATTCAACCTTTGCTGTGCCGTGTTCAACGTTTGGATCGCCCTGCACGAGCATTCAATCATACATGCGCTGCTGCTGAATCACTGCTGTGCGAAGCGGAGGCTTTCATTTACTCGCCGCAGGTATTTCAATCCACCCTGCACGGACATCTCACCCACACACGCGATACCTCCTCTTCTGAGGTTCCCCTTGTTCAGTTTAGTCCACACACCTTAGACGAGTGTTATATTCAGAAGAACAAGATGAACACGAGAAAGTGAGTAAAGGGCTGAGAAAATAGCAAAGAGTGAGAATAAGGAGACAGCTAAAGAGGACAGAGTAACCTGTTCTACCCAAATCTGTCATCTCAAACACATTAAACCACCCAAAAAATGTGTTTTTCCTAGGGCTGTCAATGTTAACGCGATAATAACGTGTTAACGCCAAATTGTTTTAACGCCACTCATTTCTTTAACGCATTAACGATATTCTCAGGGCTCAGTTTTAAAGCAAATTGAACTTGCTGACATCATATGAAACTAGACCTAACCCTAAGGAATCCATTGGTACCAACCATGTCATACTAGCTTGTCGTGAAGGAGGCTAAATAACACTCCAAACTTGAGCTAAATTTTGGCGGGGAAAAAACTTCCATGGCCATTTTCAAAGGGGTCCCTTGACCTCTGACCTCAAGATATGTGACTGAAAATGGGTTCTATGGGTACCCACGAGTCTCCCCTTTACAGACATGCCCACTTTATGATAATCACATGCAGTTTGGGGCAAGTCATAGTCAAGTCAGCACACTGACACACTGACAGCTGTTGTTGCCTGTTGGACTTGAGTTTGCCATGTTATGATTTGAGCATATTTATTATGCTAAATGCAGTACCTGTGAGGGTTTCTGGACAATATTTGTCATTGTTTTGTGTTCTTAATTGATTTCCAATAATAAATATATA
>CAKAOI010032680.1:0-10059 GCA_916701655.1 Sebastiscus albofasciatus
GGCCGTTTCAATGCAGAGAACAGACATGTCAGTATCTGGGTGCTCTACAGTCGTAGCGTCGGCCCATTTGACCACGGAGACGAGAGTGACGGCCGGCTCCACCGCCGCGTTACCGCCATACCGTAACGTTTCCTGTCCGTGACGGAGTTAGCATGCAGCTTTAGCTCTGCTCTGTCTAGCTCTGCTTTTCCTGTCAATGTGTGAAACCCAAAGTGTTTCCATCCTTTCCTGGATGTGTAGTGTTTACCACGCTGGAGTTAACATGGGGGGGTGCAGGTCGTATCCACGACGACCCTCCTACGTTTTGTACCTCCTCGCTGCTTTTTGTTTTGGTTGACGGATACGGAACGGATACGACGTCACGTTACTCAGACTACCACAATAAAAGCGGTAACTTCCTTCTACCTCCACAGAGACTCAGATGAAGCAGATAGATCCATTCTGGTGTTAAAACATCGATTTAGAAATCGTAAAAAAATCTCATAATACATATGTGAATGAATTTTTTTCCACCCGTGTTAACTGTGACGATAAACGTCTTTAGTTTCCTCGTGGCTGGGTTGCAGCTCTGGATCGACGGTTGTGTGATTGTCCACCGTAGCCTTACGTCGGGTTTTGTTTCTGTTTCAGGCCGCTGAATGAATGAGAGGAGCATGTTCAGATGAAGACGTGTATGATCTGCTGATATTATTGTTATATATGATATGTTATATTGATTTATATAGATGTTTGATTGTGAACTGACTCCTTCCTTCTGAGAGCGACATAACGTTAGCTTCCCTTTTAGAAACGTGAGCGACGCCGGCTCACGCTTTCATGTTTCAGCTGTTTTCTTGTTGCTTCCTGTTGATCTCTCAATGGACTGTAGAGGAATTCAACTCTTAATTAAGTAATTAGTTCATCATGTAGATTTAATCTCTTTTTCATCATGAGAAACAGTTCAACAGATCATTTGTTCTTTGTGTTTTGCCAACCAGAGGTCAGCAGGTTTTAAATCCACATGAAATCAATGTTTTGTTTTGTTTTTCTCCTCCAGACCTCCGAACCCCATCGAGTATCTGGCAGCGTTCCTGCTGAAGAACAAATCCCAGTTTGAAGAGAGAAATTAAACTCTGAAGTCATTTCATACAATAGAAACGTGTGTTTGTTAATGCTAGACTGTTTTTTTTTATCCACAATAAACATGTTGATGATGTGAAAGAGGAGCTGGCTCTCTGGGACTTTATTCTAGATTTGGAGAATAAATCAGAAATGTATGAGAAAAAAAGTTGTAATATTTTGAGTCATATTTCCATTCAGATGACCAAACAGTTGCATATAAACCAAAATATAAATACGTTCTGTTCTCAGCGATCAACCTCCGAGTCTGAGAAGTGAAGCCTTAAACCTGCATCCTCTCTACCAGCCAGCAGGGGGCGACTCCTCTGGTTGGATAGAAGTCTCTGAGAAAATGAGCTTCTACTTCTCTCTTGATTTATTCCCTCAGTAAACATTGTAAACATGAGTTTATGGTCTCAATCTCTAGTTTCAAGTCTTCTTCAATACAGCATGATGTTCATTTAGTAAATGATGGTTCCATTTAGCGTCAGATAGACCATGAAGCAGGGGATGCTTTAGGGCGGGGCTACCTGGTGATTGACAGGTCGCTACCACGGCGTTGTCCAGTCTGGGAGTTGTCCGTGTTTACATCTTACAACTTTAACCCTTTCAGTGTGTTTTCACTTCATCAGAGTTAATTAGAACATTTTGGTCCCCTAAAAATGTCTTATTCAGCGTTCAGTGGTACTGAGCTCCATTCTCCAGTATCACATGGTGACGGCCAAAAACCAAGATGATGAAACCAAGATGGAGACGGCAAAAAAACAGATTGTGTTGCAGCTCTGGGTTTGGTCTCCACCAACTCCTGAGGGAAATATCAGACTCTTCAGCTGCTAAATGTTCCGCTACGTTCACCAGCTGGTCTCTAACTGGGTCTGTAAAGTGGCTTTATCAAAGTTTTTATTCTGAAAACAGCGGAGACTGAACCAGACAGGAAACGATCTCTGAAACCAAAACCAGGAGCTAAAAGAGACTAAAAAAAGCTCCAACAGAAAAATTAAAGTTGGATAGAATCATTTTTTATTTCTTCAGCTCGTGACAGAAGTCTGACTTTGAGTTTGACTTTATTGCACAGAACAACGAAATAAACCAAAATGTCATCAACATGTTTCAGTTACAAAATAAAATACTAAATAACACCTGAATCATTTCTACCAAATATATATATAAAGACCCGTCAGACAGTCGGCTGGTGTTAATAAAGCTAGTAACGTTTGAACGGTGAAACAGAATGTAAAAACAACTTGATAATATCTCGTTTTGTAAACATCCAGATATAGACGTTTCAAATATTACAGAAAAGTAGGACCATAATAATGTGAGATTTTGAGAATAAAGTCCAAATATTACGAGAACATTTTCAAATATTTCGCGAAGAAAAGTTTTCATATTTCAAGAAACAAATCCTAAGAAACAAAAAGTCAGAATTTCTCCAGAAAGTCAGAATATTTCAAGAATAAAGTTGTAAGATTTTCAAAGTAAAGGCATAAGACCGAGTGAATGCTCTGCATTTTGTTCTCGTTAGACTGAAATATAACATTTCTTCCTCTAAATATCACCTTTCTTCTCTTATGAAATTAGGTTTACTCTCATAATATTCTGACGTTATTCTCCAGATCCCTGATTATGTCTCCGGTCCGACAGCGGACCTGATGCTCCTCGTTCAGAACGACGGAGCTGAAACATTTATCATTTAATAAAAACCAAAAACTATCTGAGTGGACGATGATAAAACGTTTGCCTAGAAAATTGTGAAAATTGTGCCGTTATAATTTCTCACGACCCAAATGATGATGTATTCAACAAGCTTTTATTGTGAAAAGCAAATCTATTTCATTTACTACAAATATACGACAGAAAAGCATCTAAACCTGGAACCAGAGAGCGTTTAATCTTTTCATTTAGAAAATCACTATAAACTAATAACTGATCATAACAATAGTTACTGATTGAATCAGATCTGTTGACGCTTCCAGGTCACGTTTTATTTTTGCAGATCGAAGAAGTGAAATGAAAAATAAAATCGAAACGTGTTTCAGCGTTCGTAGCATTTATTCTTTTTTCTAATCTCTGGTTTTATTCGGCTGTGAGCGGCAGATAGTTGGTTCTGTTTAAAAGGTTGAGCTGAATTCATCGACGCTGATCTGAGTTCAAATGTTGGAACATTTACAACATTAATATTCTGTCAAATAAAAATAAAATAAGATCTAATCGTCGGTGATAAATTTACAAACTTGTTCCACCGAAGAAATATTAAAGTTCGTATTTTAGTTCAGAATCTCCCGTTCTGCTGTGATGTTTAGTCTCACTCTACGTCATCTGTAGCGTCCTGATGAGGTCGTTTAGCGCTCCGCCTCACACCGTGATTATTCCTAATTACTAATAAAATGTTAATTATATAAATCAGCTGGTTTCGTGTTGAAGAGTGAACAACCTGCATCACAGCGGTGGCGTCAGGTCACATGACCTCCTCAGGAACTGAGACAGGTGTAGCCGGCTGTGGGAACCAATCAGGACAGTCGATAACAACCTGCAGCTTGTTGGCGTTGACTGACGGGAGCGTCGGCCAATCGCATGCAGCCATCACAGCGAGCGTTAGATTCAGAGACTTTACGGGATCTTTAAACTATTCGTCAGGTGATCAGGAACACACCTGAGCAGGTAACGTGCCGCCGCCACGCCGGCTTCCTCTGTCTGCATCACATCACTTCCTGTGGTTCGGTTCCCCAAACAGACGTTTAAAGATGAGTAGAAGACGGCGCAGGACATAGTCTTTGTACGTTACAATCGAGAGGTGGCGGCGGCCCTGTGGGATGACGAGGAAGATAACGATGATGAAGATAAAGACGATGACGAGGAGGCGGCGGCAGGTGAGGTGGGCGGGGCTTCCTCTCAGATGTAAAACTGGTGGTCAGCCAGGTTGTCCATGAAGGGCTGAACCAGGAAGTCTGTGGAGAAGTAGAAGACGAGGCCGAAGGTGATGGAGATGGGCAGCGCCGGCAGAGCTTTCTTAAAGATGGCCAACAGCAGCAGCGTCAGGCACAGACCCTGAGACAGGTGGACAACAGGTGGACAACAGGTGGACAACAGGTGGACAACAGGTGGACAACAGGTGAGTTACAGCTGCTGGAGAACAGGTGAGTTACAGGTGAGTTACAGGTGAGTTACAGGTGGACAACAAGTGGAGAGCAGGTGTGTTACAGGTACAGTGTATAACTTACGATAAGAATGGCGACGAAGCAGGCGAGCGTGGTGTTCCAGTCTCCACCCGTCGCTGCAGCTTTTCCAACCAGAACGCTGTAGAAGATGAAATCACCGAGACCGAGCTTCACCCCTCCTGCAGAGACACCATCACACCTTTAATGTCCCACAGAGACACCATCACACCTTTAATGTCCCACAGAGACACCATCACACCTTTAATGTCCTACAGAGACACCATCACACCTTTAATGTCCCACAGAGACACCATCACACCTTTAATGTCCCACAGAGACACCATCACATCTTTAATGTCCCACAGAGACACCATCACACCTTTAATGTCCCACAGAGACACCATCACACCTTTAATGTCCCACAGAGACACCATCACACCTTTAATGTCCCACAGAGACACCGTCACACCTTTAATGTCCCACAGAGACACCATCACACAGTGTTTTATTTCTGGGATTTAAACTCACGGTCCTCCTCCAGGTCATCATCGGGAAACGACCGGGTCTGTCTGCTCTCAGGCTCCGCCCCCCCGCTGCTCTGCTCCGCCTCCTCGTCTGAAAAACAAAACGTTGGCAGGAAGATAAACACATCTGGATCATCAGTGTGTGAATTTCATAATTTAGAAACTAATTAACTCAATTAATAAATTAAAAAAACACGTCATACTTTATAACACTTTTATAAAAAGAAAGAATTTTTTGGCTAATTAAATTTGCATTAAAATAACATAAAAGCAATTACCATGAAATTTTGCAAATCAGTGATTTTATTCCGTTATTTAACTGATTAAAAATGTATTTATTTATAATTAGTTTCACAAAAGTGAAAACTGTAAAATTAATTTTACAATTTTTTATTTTATTTAGAAAAACATTCTGTAATATAAACTTAATAAATCAATTAGCATTTTTTTAAATAATAAATGAAGTGGTCATCACTGATCCTCCATACAGTCGATCATCACACTGTTTAAAGAAGCCAGTAGGTTGAATCATCAGATTTACTGGTGTTCATATTATTTTGTCCACCCTCTCTCATTTCCCATGATTCCTTGCAGTGAATAGCTGTTTGTGGTGTTGTGACCTGTTTCGTTTCCGGAGCGCTGAGCGTCCGCCGGGCTCGCCATCCCCACCGTCCACATCATGGCAGCTGAACACAAACACAGAAAAAGAACTTCAATTGTTGAAAATATTATTTTTTTGAATATAAAATCAATTAAAACGTTGCTTTAATGTTAAAAGTCTTATTTTATCTTAAAATGTTAGCACCCTGGTGGTGTCGGGGGTTAAAGCACCGACCGTCTAATCCACCTCTTGTGCTGCGAATTTACAGAGCCTGGCCCTGATCCATCCAGACTCCATTCAGTAAACAAGCATTTTAAAAGTTGTCTGCTTGTCGTCATGGTAACAGACCTGACGAAGCATGAATTCAGACTTTTTACTGATCAGCATCATTGTGTAGTTATTTCAGCATCATTGTGATCTGTTTATTGATATTAAATCACAGAACAATCTGTTTATTTTGGGTTCAGACCGCAGTAGAGACGTGTGTCTGCTAGATACAGTCACTGTATGTGAATACAGCTCGCCGCCGGGTGACGTTATGAACCCAGACACGACGACGTTTGGTTTTCTGACATATCTGGGACTTCACCAATATGGACAAAGCAGCAACAGAGGTTATTTCTTCCATGGCTGATGGAGTAGATGTTGTTTGTATCCATGGCAATAGCCCCCCCTCCTCCTCACCCTTCCTCCTCAACATCAGAGCGTTGCTACGGCAACAACATGTCAAGCTGCTCCTGAAGGATCATTTCTTCTGCCGAACATTTAAAAGCTGAATAGACTCACAGGAGTAGATGAGGGCGGGGAAGATGGGCTCGTTGCGTTCCTGAGCCGTCTCCACCAACATCCTGAGAGGACCTTTAGGAGACAGGACGGCCACCAGGTCTGCAACAACACAAACAACCAGAGCAATGCATGATGGGATGGCTGAAACACAGACTGAAATATCCACATTATCTAAACCTACAGCAGCGTGTTCCAGCGGTAGTGTGTGTTATAATAATAAGAATAAGAATAAGAATAAGTGATGTTTTCAGGGTTTGAATGAGACACTGTTCACAGATACGGCGACTCACCGTAGATGGAGATGGCGCCCAGGATGACCCATGCCGACCATTCGGGCAGGTACTTGATGAAGACGAGGGCCATGAGGGCGCTGATGAGGATGAGGTAGGCCTGCTGCAGCTGGAGGGGGCCCTTCCAGTGGATACAGATCATCCCCACCGCCCCGAAGTTCCAGATGATCACCCCCACCGTCGGGTAATCCACCGCCAGGTTGTATGTCTTAAACACCTCACTGGGAAACAGGAAGAGCACCGGGATGCAGCTGAGCTGGTGACATGTTTCCTCAGCGTGCAACACTTTTAAAAACATCCCAGACAGGAAGTCAGAATGTTGATCTGCAGGTTAACACACATGATGCCAGAGCAGGACTCACCCCAGGTACATGAAGCTGAACCAGAAGAGCAGCATGAGGGAGGACAGGATGAGCCAGCCGTGGATGAACTGAACAACACAAACATCAAATCAGCGCCGTCTCGCAGCAGGAAGTTCAACTACGGCGACGCGTAAACGTTTAACACTTTCACAGCTTTACGCTACATGTCCACCAGATCCGACGAGGACGCTGGGGGACGCGCTGCGCCACAGTGACCCACTGGTGACGCTCCCTATCGTTGAATGCACCCGATTGGTCCCTGGTTCTCCGCTCGCCGTTTCAAACAGGAAACAACATGGCGGCCTGCTCCTGATCTTTCTGTCATTACGTCTAAACGATCCGCCAAAATCTGAAAATGTTTGAGGCGAGAAATCGGTGATGTCACTGCCGAGTCGAGTCTCACAGCTCGGTGAAGGTTTGGTGAGCCGGACGCGTCGCGCTGGACGAGCTCATTTGCATAAAGTTAGGATTTTTGTTTAACTGACCTTGTAGCAGCGATACTTGTAGAGGACGACCAGGAAGATGGTCATGACCACGATGACGCTGATCATGATGATGGTGTTGAGGACGGAGTTGAGGAGCCGCCGGCCGACAGACGCGGTGTTCTCCGTGAACGGCGTGTAGATCCTGCGGGGGATAAACATGGTCGTCAGCTGTGGGTGGGCGGAGGAGGCGAACATGTGGCGGCTGAAGCGTGGACCTACAGCTGCTGGTCAGTCTTCTCCGTGTAGAAGCTGACGGACTTGATGGTGGCGACCACCACCACCATGCAGAGGGTGACGGGGATGAACAGCATGATGACGTGCTTGGCGCCGTACTTCAGAGTGAGCTCCTCATCGTCTGCATCCACCTCCTGATCTGAGCCTCCGCCGCCTCCGCCTCCGCCAACGCCACCGCCACCACCACCGTCCACAGCAGCTGGACCCGCCCTCCTGGTCACCCCAGACTGGACCACCAGAGGGCGACATTCAGCGTCAGTTCAACAGGAAATACATCCCAGTGTGATTGTTACGATACGTCAGAAATAGAAACCTGACCTTTACTGGGGTGTCGTTGGGGGGGCTGAGGTCATCATCTGGTTTGTAGGACGGCACCACTGGATTCTCAGACGGGACCAACGCCGTCCTCTCGTTATAGGAGTCCTCGTCGCTGTCCGAGACGTTCATGGCTGCTCCACACGGCTCCGACTGAAGGAACCATCACAGCTGTTAGTTCAACACAGAAACAACCCGACCAGACGACAGCTGAGCAGACAAACACCCACCGATTGGTCGCTTTAAGTCTCTTTATGGTCGCTTTAAGTCTCTTTGTGGTCGCTTTGTGTCTCTTTGTGGTCGCTTTGTGTCTCTTTGAGGTTGTTTTGTGTCTCTTTGTGGTAATTTTGTGTCTCTTTGTGGTCGGTTTGTGTCTCTTTGAGGTTGTTTTGTGTCTCTTTGTGGTCGCTTTGTGTCTCTTTGTGGTCGTTTTGTGTCTCTCTGTGGTTGCTTTGTGTCTCTTTGTGGTTGCTTTGTGTCTCTTTGTGGTCGGTTTGTGTCTCTTTGAGGTTGTTTTGTGTCTCTTTGTGGTAATTTTGTGTCTCTTTGTGGTCGCTTTGTGTCTCTTTGTGGTCGCCTTGTGTCTCTTTGTGGTTGTTTTGTGTGTCTTTGAAGTTGTTTTGAGTCTCTTTGTGGTCGGTTTGTGTCTCTTTGAGGTTGTTTTGTGTCTCTTTGTGGTTGTTTTGTGTTTCTTTGAGGTTGTTTTGTGTCTCTCTGTGGTTGCTTTGTGTCTCTTTGTGGTTGTTTTGTGTCTCTTTGAGGTTGTTTTGTGCCTCTCTGTGGTTGCTTTGAGTCTCTTTGTGGTCGCTTTGTGTCTCTTTGTGGTCGCTTTGTGTCTCTTTGTGGTTGTTTTGTGTCTCTTTGTGGTTGTTTTGTGTCTCTTTGTGGTCACTTTGTGTCTCTTTGAAGTTGTTTTGTGTCTCTTTGTGGTTGTTTTGTGTCTCTTTGTGGTCGGTTTCTGTCTCTTTGTGGTCGCTTAGTGTCTCTTTGAGGTTGTTTTGTATCTTTGTCAGGGCAGAACCAGACCCAGGACTGCTCGGGGCAGCATGTCAGACTCTGCTGCAGTAGAACCAGAGGTTCTCTAAAGGGACTCTGGTGCTCAGACCCGCTTCAGTCCAGAGGAACCGCCAGAACCAACACAGAATTAAAATTCCTCATAGTAACTTTAAATACATTTTGCTGAGAATATTTCTGTGCTTCGACTTCAGTAAAACTTTGCAGGACCTTTACTAGTAGTATTGTATAGTAGTATTGTATAGTAGTATAGTATAGTATAGTAGTATAGTAGTAATGTATAGTAGTATAGTATAATAGTATGTTTTACTAAACATGATCTGAGAGCTGATTCTTCTCCTCTGGATCCAGAACCAGTAAACCCAAACCTGACAACACGTCCAGGTCTCAGAACCGACATTATAAACACAATTAAACCATAAATATATGAACTTATTCATGAATTCAACGAGCTGAAACTTAGACCAGAGTCTCTCTGCAGCGGACTGTGTTATAGTATCTATAGTGTCTATAGTATATATAGTATCTATAGTATCTATAGTATCTATAATGTTTATAGTATCTATAGTATCTATAGTATCTATAATGTTTATAGTATATATAATGTTTATAGTCTCAGTTTCCTCTCTGAACGTTAAACCGGAGCCGGTAGTTTGACCTGACCTCGGTGAGATGAAGACTTTACCTCCAGTTCAGATCCAGAAGCAGAAAGACGAGCAGCTCACAAAGTAAACACCGACCAGGAACCCGGAAGACGAGTCAGCTGACCGACACACCACGTGATCACCGAGCACGTCACGAGATCACGTCACGAGATCACGTGGTGTGAAGCTGATACAGTAGAACCATGGTTCTCTTAATACAACCATGAACCATGGTGTGAGGAGATGTGTGTCTGTGTGGAGACCACCAACAGATAATATAGCTAACATATATATATATTCCACACTTGTTGTTGGGGTTATTCTATTTTTATATTTTTTATTTTGTTAGTTTTAGTAGTCGGTTATATTTATAGTGTATTGTAAACAGTAAATTGTATTTTTTTATATTGTGTATTCTCTACATATATCTCTTTAGTGTTGATATGTACATTTAATTTGTTGTTCCGATGCATTGCCTGGATAACCTGCGGCTGTTACACAATAATTTCCCAATTTGGGGTCAATAAAGTCTATCTATCTATCTATCT
>CAKAOI010032683.1:6635-20076 GCA_916701655.1 Sebastiscus albofasciatus
ACATATATATATATATACATACATACACACACATACATACCTATATATGTATGTTTGTATTTAGGTATGTATGTGTATGTATGTATGTATGTATGTGTATATATATATACACATACATACATACATACATACATACATACATACATACATAGTTATTATACATACATTATAGTAAATTGAATATATTTGGATTTTGGACTGTAGGCCGGACAAAACCAGATTAAAAGAATTATTAATTTCAGCCCTTGATTGATCTGCCATTTATGTAATGTTTTGTCCGATCATCAGTCCATTCATCATATCACATAAGACTCATTCTTCATATTACACTGAAATTCATATTTTATTCCATTTCAAGTGGAGGGCTCGAAAACCACACACACACTCAGCAGCCAGGACATTCAGCATTTAGCTCCAGTGAGATCTAACTGTGCTCACCTTCAGGATCTTGACCACCACCTTCTCATTGTTGGTGATGTTGATGGCCTCGAACACTTCGCTGTACTTCCCTCTGCCCAGCTTACGAACCAGCTGGTAGTCCTCCTGGTTGCTATAGGGACAGATGGAAGAAACAGTGCAAAGAGCTGGGGTGAGAAACAGAGGAAAATATATTTCAGTATCAGCATAAAATTTAGTCTGAATGACGTGATTTCTGGCTGTGATCTGCAGACAGAAGTCAGCAGACAGACAGGGTGAACATGGGGACAGAGATGGAGGTAAGGGTGGTGGTGGTGGTGGTGGTGTTGGTGGGACTGTGAGACAGTGCAGAGCAGCAGGGTGGTGGGATGGGAGACTGTACTATCAAGAGTGTCATCACACCATCACAGCTACATGTATAATAATAGACACCCATCTGCCTTCTTCTTCTTCTCCTCTGGGTTGGGTGATGGGTTGAAGCGGAGCACAAATATAAATCAATCAATTTAAAAAGCTACACAAAAAAGATATTTTTGGGAGGTATATGGTTGAGGAAGAGTTGTGATAAGGGTTGGTTTATATCTACTTTTTAACTCCAGATGGATTTGTGGGTTGTAAATAAACTTGGGATGCTGTTCATATATTTAATTTGGGATGTAAATAAATCTGGGATAGTTTATATATTATATTATATTATCATTCTGTCATTCTATGATATATGAGTTATTAGAGGAGAAGTGAGAAAGGGGAAGGGAAATATAAGTTTTACTTCTACCTAATCCTTTCCGGACATTATTACTCTTGTTTTGTTTGTTATTATTTTGTATCTGATTTTATTTATTTTTATGTTTGAAATAAAGTCTTTTATTCATTCATTCATTCAATTAATTAATTAACAAAAAATAACTGACACCCAGTGAAATAAGTACTTTTAGTGCCCCTGGGAAATCTGAAGCTCCGGGCTGTTTTCCTACATCTAGCCTTTTATTTGACTGTAAAAGATTAAACTCTGTCTGCAGACTAAACAAGTAAAATATGCTGAAATACAAACTATATGTAGACATACAAACTAACTACATACATAACACTATTAATATAGCTTTTAATTCATTCCCGTAGATAAACATCTTGGTGGAAAATAAATCTGGGATAGTTTATATATTATATTATATAATATAATATAATATTATATTATCATTCTATGATATATGAGTTATTAGAGGAGAAGTGAGAAAGGGGAAGGGAAATATAAGTTTTACTTCTACCTACTCCTTTTCGGACACTATTACTCTTGTTTTGTTTGTCATTATTTTGTATGTGTTTTTATTTATTTTAAATAAAGTCTTTCATTCATTCTTCCAGACATGCAAACAGAGAGCTGCTGCTGTCAGACACATCACATGCATGCAATCAGATGATCAAGCTGCAGTAAACACACTAATGTCCTCACTTCCAGTTGGGTACGTGGGCCTCGTAGTCCCAGTACTCCCGGCTCTTCAGGGTGTTGACGTCTGCGTACACACGGGACTTGCTACCGGCCACCGGACCCGGCATGGCGAGACCCGTGGCTCGGGTAACTGGACTTGTTTGCTGGGTGTGTTTATGAGGTGTGTGAGGTGGACCAGCCGAGCTACTAGCTCCCCTCTGCAGCCACACTGAGAGAAAAGCAAGAAGAAGGAAGAGAACCGGTGATGGTGATGTCAACCGGGGGTTCGCCGCAATCAGTGCCCGCCGAGCAGCGCTCCTTGGGCGGATTGTCAGAAGCAGCAGAGCCAGTGGAGGTGAAGGCTCGTAGTGGAGGCTGATAAGAGAGTCTGGGTGATAGTGCAGCTGACTCAGGGGTGTTGAGGTAGAGAGGAAACGGACCCCTAAAAGGCCACAGACAGGAGAGGAAAGGGGGTCTAAATATCACGGGTTAACGCTCCTAAGCAACCGTCGTTAAGGGCCCTAACCGATGGTAGCCGCTGGACGGTGATGGAGGAGGAGGGTTGTTGTTCTCGGCGGTCCGGTGTTATCTATCAATCAACCGGGTCGACCGGAGGGTAAAGGGGGCGGTGGAGAAGCAGCAGAGATCGATGTTGTTAGCTAAGCGATGCTACTTCAGCGCGGAGATGTCGCACCGACGAGGAGCGCTGCTGCTCGGCGCCGCGCACCACCACCACCAGCATCGGAGGAGCAGCCGCGTCATGTGCGACCGGACCGGCTGTGTGGAGAAGAAGAAGAAGCAGCGACGTCCTCTCTCGGTGGTGACGGACGGAGGGGCCCGGGATTCGGGGGGAGTTTGTTCTGCTGCAGCCAACAGACCTCCCCGGTCCTCGGTGGAGAGCAGAGCAGAGCGCAGGAGAAGGGAGGCGGATTGGTGATTGAAGGGGAGCGAGAGAGCCGCCCGGATGTGAAGCCAGCTGGCTGCTGCCGGGGTGAACATGAGGAATGTCGGGGTGAGCAGCCGGGACACAGCGCCCCCTGGTGGCCGGGATGAGACAGCAGCAACACACTGGAGGAGGGTTTCACTGGCCAACATACTAGTGCAAAGATTGTTTATTTTTTAATACTTTATTTTTTTCAAGATTGTTTTCATATATGCATATGCAAAGATTAGACTATTTTATCCATATTCCACATTAACATTTCCCCCAAAATAACAGTATATGGGGGTTTCTGCAACTCTGGGCATTTTTAAGTCCCAGCAATGAAATTTGGGATTTTTGTTAAAAGGTATAATTTTATATTCTTTACAGATTATTTACAATAAAGATAAAAGTTATATACAAAATATTAGATGGTCTTATTAATATGATGCATACTTTACATACAACTACCCACACGTTTATGAATTAATTCAAATGATCTCGACTAGCTACAACATTAAAATGCTGCTCCTACTGTATGTAAATGCATCAGTAATAACAATCGACTAAAATATTTAATTGCGATTAATCGCATGATTGTCCATAATTAAACACATCATTAATCGCAAATTAACCACACATTTTTTACCTGTTCAAAATGTACCTTAAAGGGAGATTTATCAAGTATTTAATACTCTTATCAACATGGGAGTGGGCAAATATGCTGCTTTATGCAAATGTATGTATATATTTATTATTGGAAATCAATTAACAACACAAAACAATGACAAATATTGTCCAGAAACCCTCACAGGTACTGCATTTAGCATTAAAAGTATGCTCAAATCATAACATGGCAAACTGCAGCCCAACAGGCAACAACAGCTGTCAGTGTGTCAGTGTGCTGACTTGACTATGACTTGACCCAAACTGCATGTGATTATCATAAAGTGGGCATGTCTGTAAAAGGGAGACTTGTGAGTATAGAACCCATTTTCATTCAAATATCTTGAGGTCAGAGGTCAAGGGACCCCTTTGAAAATGGCCATGCCAGTTTTTCCTCACCAAAATTTAAATAAAATTGGAGCGTTATTTATCCTCCTTGGCAACAAGCTAGTATGACATTGTTTTTTTTAAACAATTTTCTAGTATTATATCATAGCAGTATCTTCACTCTAGCTTTAAAACTGCGAAACTCTGAAAGATCGATTGTGTTAATGCGTTAAAGCAATTAGTGGTTAAAACAAATTTGCGTTAACTTTGACAGCCCTAATATAAATATAAAACTCTGGGCCAGACTGGTCATCCTCCATGAATACTTTTAATTCTGATAATTACAGTGCATCTTGTAACATTTTGCTTCAGAGACATTTTGTGGTATTTTTCAGAACTTTATTATTAATACACATTTTAGAAAAAAAAGAACTCCCTAAAATCAGAAGAATAATAAGTAATCTCTTGACTCCTGTAAGTTTATAAATGAAAAAAGTTTTATTTGTTAGTGCTGTGTGTAATTGAATGCTACATACATACAGATAATCTTAGCATGAATGTACACGTCGCCACAAAGTTTATTTTTCTTTTTTTTCAACATCATTCACATAAACTACAGTACAATTTGAAAAAAACAAAAACTATAGGAGGGAACAGTGCAGTGAGGAGGAGGGGGTGAGCACCAGTTCCCAAGGACAGAACACAGGAACTAACACAGCAAGCATGCAGAGAGCAAGAGACACCAGGGTCTGACGGGTTCATTTGTTGAAACTGAAAGGAAAGAGATGGTGGTTGGTGGGGAGGGGGGCTAAACTGGTGCCTGAACTGACTTTTTTCCCATTGAAACCACCAGTTAAAATGCAGAGGGGTGGATTTATTTAATTTGTGCTTATACAGGAGATTTTCCTCTCCTTTCCCTGACTGCGTGTTGGATGTGGGATGGAGTTAATTACTCAAGATGTAAGTGTAGTTCTCCATTTCACGTTGCAGTCAAATCCTCACTGTCCATTAATGTTTCACCTACCTGAACAGCGCTCTATAACACACAGGACAAATGCACTACCAGACAGTCCAAGCAGCTAAACCAGTGCTGCTGGGCTGGAAATATTCTTAGGCTTTAAACGTACAGTTGTACTATTATTATTACACATTAACGCTGGGTTTCCACCAAAAGTTGCTGTGACTTTTAGTCCCCGGAACTACTTTTCAAGGAACTTGAAGGTTCCTTCAGCATACTGTTGTCTGCGTTTCTGCCGCGGTCTAAAGACCTGCGAAGGTTAGGCAAGTTAGTCCGCTGACGTATGAAAAAACAAGATGACATGAAACGAGGACTGCTGGTGGTCACAGTGGTAAACACACTCAGCTCAGTGTGTCTGCCTGTTTCATCTAAAATACACGCTGGAAAAAAATGTGTGTTTCACCAATCAGCGATGGTCATCCCCGCAAACTCCACCCCAAAAGTTCTGGTACTTTCAGATGGTGCTAACCCCCGACCAGGGCTTTTTGGGGGGTAAAATGTCCCCGGAACTTAATTTAGACCCTGGTCCCCGCGGTCAAAACGCAGAGTTCCTCAAAAGGTTCTTAGTTCCAGGGGAAATTTCCTGCGGTCGAGTGTACTGTCTGCGCTATACAGCGGGGTCCTTGTCCTGCACTTGGAGTGACTATTTTTTTTATTATGCACATCTGATGATGTGTCAGCACCAATTAAAAAGTCAAAGTCCTTGAGCACTTCTTCAAATATGAACCCACCCTCATTGATTCCTGATGTGTTTGTGTTGTATTATTCAACTTTTACACCACCACTCTACAGAGTTCTGTGTGTAGAGATCGCTTCTTCTGTGATTTGGCTTTAGAAACAATTCTACAATGTGAAAACGGAGTATGAATCTGGCTGACGTGTTAAAAACCTACCCCAAGGCCCTGGTCTCTCCATCTAAGAATATCGATTTCCATATCAATTTAACCGTTTAAAAAAAATTATATAAACAAACGTGAAACCATTAAAAAAAACATACAGTACTTGCTCGCAGTCTTATAATGCCAGATTCAGAAAATAAAAATATGATGGCTGACCAACCATCTGACCTCGCATGATGATGATGATGACGATGATGATGAAGAACAGAGACAGAAAGCAGAAGAGGAGGAAGAGGCACTGTGGCCTCGTTTTAAGGCTAAATCCAAAAGAAAAGAATTCAAAGCCAGAATAAAAAAAACTTCAGTCTCCTTGGCCTCCTCCGTTTGTATTCAGTACTGCACTCAAACCATGAATCAACAGTGAGAGAGGGAACAGGAAAAGGAACCATGATCACAGCTGACATGTAAACCAACTTGTTCTTCAGGGCTTCTAAAGCGCAACTAGAATCTCATAGCATTCAACGTAGAGGAAGGTGTCATTCACTCTGGTAGAAACCCTCTCTGACAGACACAGCGTCCGGCTCAACATGTAACAGGAAAAACATGGTTAATATTTCTCTAAAAACATGGGAAATATCGAACACAAAGTGCAGGTTCATCCTGCAAAAACAGCTCGGACAGACCAGTAAGGTTAGTAACTTTAAGAAAAAAAAAAAAAAAAAAAAAAAAAAGGCGCAGGTCTGCTGAAACATTTCTAATACAATTCTCTACAGTCTGAATTTCCCTGTTTGACAGAATACTGTTTACATTCACACACTCAGACTCACACACACACACACACGCAGGGTGCTCTTTGAGATCCCCTGCAACATACCGATACAATCACTACATGGACTACAAAAAGAACAAAAGAGCATTTGTTAAAACATTTCACGTGGTAAAAAGTAGCAAGAATACAAAAACAGTTCTTACATATTGGTTTTAAGAAAGACATTTCCAACTCATCTGGCTAAGTACACTCACATCCATAGTATGTACAGGCTGAGAGAGGAAGTCATGTTCAAACTTGGACATTTTCAGTAAAAAGAAGTCTGCAGCACTGCAGGAATATGACCATTATATTAGTGTGAAATATAATATATTTCTATATTTGTCTGTACTGAAGGGTGAGAATGGTATCAATCATCAGGGTTTTCATTGATGGTAGACTTCAGCTGGTTGGTTAGTCACACCTTTGGGATCAGGTGCTGCTTCATACTGGTGTTTTGGTACATTGGAATTATTTCACTATAGGACAATACGTCCCCAAACTCCCCCCCAAACGGTTTCCCTTCACATAAGTTGAGGAGTTCACTGGCTACATCATAAATAATACTTTTAAACCCAAACGGATGTGGACGCAGGGAGCCAATACACTGCTTCTGTATTACTGTGTGGAGGTGAAAACCAAAGGTCATCTTACCAAAGACAAATGAATGTGAGAACATGTGTCTGAGGGGTTCATGGTCAAACCTCCTAGTCCTCCGATACTAAACAGCAACAGAACGGGAAGAGGAGGGAAGCAAAAGAATGCAAAGATGAGAGGAAGGATGAGAAGGGAGGGGATGCTCGCCAGTGAGAAAAATTACTGTGATTGGGTGTTCAGATTAAACAAATCAGTGCACAAGTAGAGAAACGAAAGTGAGGATAGCAAGACAACGGGTAAAATCAAGTGGAAAAACACAGAGGGCTCTTCTCATTTTTCATCTTCATCTCATCTGATCATTCCAATACACGGACATTTTCACAACGACATGGCCATCTGGAATGAAGCTAAGTGGTGAGTGAGAGTGGTGTGAAAATGGTCGGCAAACACTGCTTTGTTTCATGTACGTATCATAACGGCTTCTATATCTGCCATCCTCTGAGAGACCTAGTTCCTCTCACGCAGGCGCAGAACGTACGTGGTAGTTTTCCGTTAGCTGTAGTCTTTGCAGTGTGTTCGAGTTTAACTTTTTGGCCAAGACAAAGGCGAAGTGAGGCGACGCAACTGGTGGCCTTCGTCGCCGCTAGTTCTTTGATGTCGGGTTGGTGTGTCTGGGCCTTTAAGTATGACTTATGGTAGTTTAAGTGGTTGTGGTCTCTTCATTGCTATCAACTGTCTGATCGTGGGGCTAAGGAAAAGGGGAGAGGATAGGTATAAGAAGAAAAAGAGGTGGAACAAGAAAGAAAGTGCAGGAAGAGAAAAGCTCAGGATCTTATGGAATGATGGGGTCACAGTACTAAAAGGCTTTGGGCGGGTTAGTAAAGCAACGAAAACTTGATGTATCACTGGTGAAATTGAATATGCAATAATAAGAATAGCCTGGACTGTCCTGCAAATGTGGAGATAGTTAGGCTGAATAAACAGCCTGCAAGGGATGGACAAGAGGACAGAAGTTTAGGGGGACTGTCTGTTCAAGGGAATAAGTCTTTATATGCACTGGGGAACTGGGTAACCCCCACCATCGGCTGTGTGCTGCACCGTGTGATCCTGCAAAGAGCCCAAGTCACTGAAACGCTCGCCACACCAAACACACTTGAACTGGCCCTCTCTGGAGTGTGTGCTCTGGTGTTTGGTCAGGTGCTCGCGCTGTTTGAAGCCCTTGTTGCAGTGGCCACATTTGTACGGTTTCTCCCCTGTGTGCACACGCCGGTGTCGGTTCAGGTCCGAGGAGTATTTGAAACGTTTCTCACAGTCAGGGCACTTCAGCGGCTTTTCCCGCGACGGGTCGCAGCGGTGCTGGACGAATTCCGAAGAGGACAGGAAGCGCCGGTCACAGAGTGAGCACTTGAGGGGCTTCTCTTGGCAGTGAGAGTTTTGATGACGCTGTAATGTGGAACTCTTCTTGTAGCCCTTGCCGCAAACGTCGCACTTGTACGGCTTGTCGGGCGAGGTGTTGGATGACTCGCCGCACTTGTGTCTGAGCAGCTCTCCGGACTGGCTGAACTCCTTCTGGCATGAGGCGCACTTGAACAGGTTGTCCATGCCGTGGACGTGCTGGTGGTAGAGGAGGTGAGAGGGCTGCATGAAGCCCTTGTCGCACAGATTGCATTTGAACGGCCGGTCGGAAGGGTCTTTGTGCGTGCGTCGGTGGCGCACCAGCGCGTACTGCTGCTTGAAGCTCATCTGGCACTCGTCACAGTGGAACGGACGCTCCTCTGAGTGTGTGCGCTCATGTTGCCGAAGGTCAGACGGCCGCTTGAAACCCTTACCACATGTGGCGCAGCGGAACGGGCGGGAGCCCTGCGGGTGGCAGGGGTGGTGTAGGAGCTCCGACGACTCCTTGAAATGAAGCTCGCACAAGTTGCATTTGAACAGGTGCTCGCCAGAGTGCACGTACATGTGGCGCACAAGGTGGGAGCGGTGCTTGAAACTCTTTTCACAAACGGCGCACTTGAATGGCCGTTCGCTGCTGTGTGTCCGCTGGTGGTGCTGTAGATGTGACGACTGGCTGAAGGACTTGTCGCATGTGTCACATTTGAAGGGCTTCTCTCCCGTGTGCACCCTCTCGTGCCGCGTGAGTTCTGACAGGTGTTTGAAGCCCTTCTGGCAAACGGAGCATTTGTACGGCCGGTCTCGGGCTGAAGGAAAAGGTAGGATGGATGAGCTGCTGCTCGCTGACGCCCCGTCACTGCTGGGCTGCTGGGGCGTATTTGAGGTGGGTGTGACGTTGCCAGAAGAACCGGGTCGGTAGGTCTTCTCACATATTGAACACTTCATTGGGTTGGTGCTGTTATGGGATGTGTGATGCTGGGCTAAAGAGGTGAGCAGGGAGAACCCCATCTTACAAACCCCGCACACAAACGGCTTCTGCTCCACCTGAACGCACTGGTGTTCTAGCAAGTCTGTCGCCTGGTGGAAAATCTTCATGCACTGAGTGCACTGGAACGACCTGTCCTGATTCACCATGCACTGGTGCTCGTGTGGGTTGGCCAGGTGGGAGATATCGTGTCCACAGGCCGCACACTTGTGTCCTCCTTCTGCCCCTACCTGTAGGGAGGTCTGCGGGGCCTGGGCGGCGTGCTGCTGCTGACTGTGCTGCCCGCCTCCGTGCTGCTGACTGTGTTGGCTGTGCTGTCCATGCGATTGCTGCTGCTGTAAGGACGTAGCATCTGGCTGCAGCACAATGCCATACACTGCACAGCCCAACGCATTCTCAGCTCCTGGAGGGATGGTGTGGACGACTGGAGGTGGAGCATGCTGCTGCCAGGCCTCTGACATGCGTGCTCGGGTGTAGGGATTCAGTTTTGCAGCTGGTGTGGCCCAACTACAGTAAGAAAGAGAGATTGGAACATAGTTAAAGTGGCAGTAGGCAGAATATGTTTGTCATCATTGGGCAAAAATGTTATAATAACCTTTCAGCATATTGTAATTCAAGCGTTCTGAAAGAAAACTATACTTCTGCATCACCTCTTGGCTCTGTTTTCAGGCTTTAGAAAATCTAGCCCGTGACGGAACAATTTAGCCAATCACAGGTCACTTCAGAGAGAGAGCGTTCCTATTGGCTGTTAATTCGACGAAGGCAGCTGTCAATCACTCGCAAACTCCGATCAAACGGTCAAACTAGGCAGTGCTGATCAAATATGAATCAATATTCTGTTACTGTAATGCCTATTTCTCGCCTCCGATGTTTTCAGAAACATCTTGTAGTGTACTGTTTAGCTGTAAAATGAGAGTTTGCTCTGTACACTACAAGATGTTTCTGAAAACATTTTATGTAAGAAATAGTCATAACAGTAACAGAATATTGATTTATATTTGATCAGCGCTGCCTGGTTTGACCGTTTGATCGCAGTTTGCGAGTGATTAACATCTGCTCAGAGACGGCAAGGCTCCAGCTTGGCTCTGATTGGTTGTTTTCCTCCGGTCTGTGAAATCTTGCAGATGCCATTAGGAGCACCGGAGGACAGAGCCACATGATTTTTTTTCCACATTACCTGTCTCAGGATATAGTGATCGATTCATAAAAATAAATAGTTTTTAATTATATTTGCTCCAATCTGCCTACTCCAGCTTTAAATAATCGGCTGAAGGCTTCAGAGAAAAAAAAAAACTCACTCCATTTCAGCAAGTGGCACTGAAGAACTGGTGAAGGGGCTGAGACGGAGGATATAGTGCAGAGGAAAGTAGCTGTGTGGAGATCAGACTTGTGTGAAGAGATGGAAGAAAATCCCCTACGTTCACTTCATTTGTGGCCTTCAAGTGGTATCTGTATGAAAAAGAGAATCGAGGTGAGTCAAAATATCAACGGGCAGAAAGGGGTTCCTCAATAACAACAGTGTAGCATTATGTTGCATCTCCAACATCCACTGATCCAACAGACGGTGCACCCAGTACAAGAGAATATTTGTGTAGCAAAATGCTTTAGTTAGTTAGTTACAAACTTTATTGTCCATAATGTGGAAAATTGTCTTTGGCTTCACCACAATCAACATAAGTTACAAATAAGATAATAGTAAGAAACAGTAAAAAGATAAAACGATGGAGGAGCTTGGAGTTCAATCATATGCAATCCAATATAGTTCCGTAAAGCAAATATGTTAAAAAACTATTTATTTTTATGAATCGGTCACTATATCCTGACAGTAGTGCATGAGACAGGTAATCTGGAAAGAATCATGTGCCTCTGTGTCCTCCGGCGCTCGTATTGGCATCTGCAAGATTTCACAAACCGGAGGAAAACAACCAATCAGAGCCGAGCCGGAGCCTTGCCATCTCTGAGCAGTTGTCAATCACTCGCGAACTCCAAGGAAATACCAAGCACCGCCCACCAGCCGGAGCGAACTTTCTCATTTTACAGCTAAACGGTACACTACAAGATGTTTCTGAAAACATTTGAGGAGAGAAATATGCATTACAGTAACAGAATATTGATTCATATTTGATTAGCGCTGTCTAGTTTGACCGGAGTCCGCGAGTGATTGACAGCTGCCTTCATTGAATGAACAGCCAATAGGAACGCTCTCTTTCTGAAGTGACCTGTGATTGGCCAAAGTCTCCCGTCGGGAGATAGATTTTTTTTAAAGCCTGAAAACAGAGATATGAGGAGTAGCACAAGTCTAGTTTTCTCTCAGAACACTTCAATTACAATATGCTGAAATGTTATTATGGATTTTTTTTTCCCTGTGATGCCTTTAAACTTCCTGAGTAGCTTTTTAAAAAATACATTCAGTGTTATCTATAAAATTAAGGTGGCTATCTATATAAGTTCCTATGTATTTAAAACAGCTAACCTTTTCAACAGGGTTGCCCATGATTGTTAGGAGTTGGCATAAGACTGTAATGTTTACTGGATATGACCATTTATTTATTATTTGTTTTTGTTTTTTTTTTTTAAATGTAGAAAGTTACTTTTGCAATTTTGCTACATCAGCTTTAGCAGCCAGCTATGATTTGTCAGACTCAGCAGAAACAGAGACATTAAAACTTGTGGATTAGTTATACTGTGAGGGTTGATGCAATATTAGGTTTACAACAGCAGGTGCCAGACTGTACACACAGCCTCTCTACACATCAAAGCAGATTCTTCCCATCTGCTCATTGACAGAAGAGTTGCACTGATCACAGCGTGTTTACATCAGTCTTATGCATTATGTCTTATGCATGTCGTGTAAAACATCCTTACAATGATATGTTGACGTTACTGCATCCCCAATGCAATGCGATGTAATCATCAACAACCTGAAGATGTGCAACCATGGACAGTGATCATTCATTAACATACACACACTTGGACAGAATGTATAATATATAATGTATATATATTTCTGCATGAATGATATTCATGCAGAAATCAAAATGCTCAGCGATTCGTGGTTTTAAACAATGTGGAAGACATCATCCCCAATGCAATGAAATGATTTCATAAACAACCTGAAGATGTACACCACAGCCAGGGATCATTCATTAACATGCACACTTGGACACATTAAAGTCGTATATTTAAATATATGTATTATACTGGTTATGTAGTTGCACCTCTTGTCTATGCAGAAATCAAAATGCTCAACGATTCGCGGTTAAATGTGGAAGACAGCGTCTGCGCATCATAACGTTGTTTCGTCTCCCTGCAAAGATCAGTGTAATCAGGATAGCCTAGCTTAGCCTAGCTTAGCTTAGCTTAGCTACATGCTAACGCAGCCACAGAGCTAGCTAAATAACAGCCTGGTAGCAGCCGCTGTAGCGACACCTTTGTTAGTGAGCGGTGCAGGTAAACAAATGTGAGAAACACCGCGTTTACTCACCTGGAGCGTCCAGACGAGCCCGCTGAGTGTGTCGGGTAACAGCCAGTCTGTCCGTTGCTTAGCTACTAGCTGCTAGCTTCTCCCTCCAAACAACATCCGCAGCCCGCTGCTGTCTGGTCGGAGGCTCTCTTCTTGTTCGAGCTGCTGAGGCTCCGGGGGCCGACAAATGTTCATTAAAATGGATGAAAATCCTCCCGCGGTTTCCCTATTCGTCCCATAAACCGTGTGGTTTACACGTGTACATTTATTTAGCTGCTAGAGCTTTAACCACGAAGAGCAGAGACATGTTGCATGTTGTTATAAGATGCTAGCAGCTAGCTGTCGGCTAGCTTCTGAGCACACTGCCCGCGACCGGGAACATGAATAAAACAACACACACACACACACACGCACACACGCACACACGCACACCCGGAACCGTGTGTCTCTCTCATCTCTCATCTGCAACCGCTTATCCCGTTAGGGGTCGCGGGGGGGCTGGAGCCGATCCCAGCCGACATTGGGCGAAGGCGGGGTACACCCTGGACAGGTCGCCAGTCCATCGCAGGGCTGACACATAG
>CAKAOI010032683.1:20272-41402 GCA_916701655.1 Sebastiscus albofasciatus
ATGTCTTTGGACTGTGGGAGGAAACCGGAGTACCCGGAGAAAACCCACGCTAACACGGGGAGAACATGCAAACTCCACACAGAAGGGCCCCAAGCCGGATTCGAACCTGCAACCCTCTAGCTGTGAGGCACCAGTGCTAACCACTGCACCACCGTGCAGCCGTGTGTGATGGTTTTAATTTATTTTATACTTTACTTTTTACTTTATTTTTTACTTTTATTTTACTTTTTTTTTACTTTATTTTATTTTTTACTTTATTTTATTTTTTACTTTATTTTATTTTTTATTTTATTTTTTACTTTATTTTTTTTTTTAATTGGCAGGCTCACAACACACACACACACACACACACACACACACACACGGAACCGTGTGTGATGGTTTTAATTTATTTTATACTTTACTTTTTACTTTATTTTTACACACACACACACACGGAACCGTGTGTGATGGTTTTAATTTATTTTATACTTTACTTTTTACTTTATTTTTTACTTTTTACTCTATTTTATTTTTTACTTTATTTTTTTTACTTTACTTTATTTTTTAATTTTTACTTTATTTATACTTTTTTTACTTTATTTTATTTTTTACTTTATTTTATTTTTTATTTTATTTTTATTTTATTTTTTACTTTATTTTATTTTTTAATTGGCAGGCTCACAACATACACACACACACATACACGGACACACACACACAAATACACACACCACACAAAGACACACGCACGGAACCGTGTATGATGGTTTTATTTTATTTTTATACTTTATGTTTTACTTATTTTTTTACTTTATATCTTACTTTATTTTTTACTTCATTTTATTTTTTACTTATTTTTTACTTTATATTTTATTTTTATTTTTTTTAATTGGCACGCTCACAACACACAACACACACACACATACACACACACACATACACACAGCACACTATTTAAAATAGGTAAACATGACAGGTAAATGTAATTATTGTGGACAAGAGGAAACGGTGGAGCATGTAATGTTGCATTGTGAGAGGTATGAGGAAGAAAGAAGGCATTTGAGTCAAGGCCTCCAAGAGATTAAAGTACACTTTGATTTAATAGATATTCTACAAAAGAACTCACTAAATGAATGTTACAGAACATTATTTCAGCATCTTAGACAAATTCATATGATTGGAAAAATATGAGGTTGTTGGTTTTTTTTTTCTTTTCTTTCATTTATTTTGTGATATAGTAATTATTAGCCAGAATGATCCACACTGCAGACCAGCTGGTGGTGGTAATGCACCAAATCGTTGTTTGCCAACCTTCAATAAACCTTAAAGAAGAAGAGGAAGAATAATAATAATAAGAAGAAGAAGAAGAAGAGGAAGAGGAAGAGGAAGAGGAACTGATGTTGAGGTGGGGCTGTGTTTCACTTGGACATAAATTATCAGTACACCAGATTGTTTACACCGGAAAAGCAGGATTGTGTGGAAGATAACGCCGACTGGTTGGAAGCTCAGTAAACACGTTTATCTTTCCTATAGTTTAATATTAACTATGTATGTTACTTCCTCTCAGACTTTTAGTACATTTACACGCATAGTTATGTGCTGGTAGGTGACAGGATGCTGGTGGGATACAGCAGCTCGGAGGAGGAGGAGAGTGAGGCTGCAGCGGGGACTGATGAAAACAAAAGTTCCTCTCGAAAGTGTGAAGAGGAAGAGGATGTTAACCATGGCAGCCCAGCGAGGAAGAAACGCAGCATGGAGGAGCAGGCTCCCAAAGCTCGGTGTGTGGTGACTTCCTGTCTGTGTAGAGAAAGAGCAGGGCTGGCTCCAGACCCTTCTGGTGCCCTATAGGCGACATGAGGATCTGAAGCCTCCCTTTAGGGTTAGACAAAAGTTAAAGGTCCCATATTATGCTCATTTTCAGGTTCATACTTGTATTTTATGTTTCTAATAGAACATGTATACATGCTGTAAAGTTAAAAAAAACCCTTTATTTTCCTCATACTGTCAGCCTAACTATACCTCTATTTACACTCTGTCTGAAACGCTCCGTTTTAGCACATTTCTACGTAATTGCAAAAGAATTAAGTTGCTAGGCAACAGCTCAGGTCCATGTGTACTTTCTGTCAGCTGATGACATTCACATACACTGCTACAGGAATAAACTGGGACACATTTAGAATGTTTACGTTTTAATCTGTGTAAAGGGTTTAAATATTGTATATTCGTGACATCACGAATGGGCAGAAATCCTGATGTCTTGTTTCAAATGCAGAGTTTCTGAATACAGGCTGTGTGTATTTCCCTGTGGATTGAGTGTTTCGATACTTTCACAGTATTTATATAGGACTTAAAGGGACTGTTTGTAACTTCTTACACGTATAAATCACCCGGGTCGGTGTCCCATGCGTGCTTACACGTTTCTACGCTGTTCAGACTCAGACTCTGTTAAACAGTGTTGGCCGCGGTCGGAGGACGTGGGGGAGACCGTAGCTTTGGTCTCCAGGACCAGAGTCTATGCTGTACTCTGCTCCTCTGCCTGCTTCTCTTCACTCAGCTCGCTCCACCTCTACACGTGCATGCGAGCACACTCCACACTGCAGAAGAGTTAGTTTAGCTCTGAGAATATCTAGTGAATGTACAGTGTACGTTTGTCCAGATATAAATGCTGCAGCTCCTCCAGACTAACAGAGGTTTCCCGTGTCTTGTGAAGTGACGACGTTATCGTTTCGACCGGGTGCCGGTGTCTCCCCTTAAGCAGGAAAAGTCAACACTAGGATCAGCATTGATTCATGGAGAGACCTCCGTCTGGTCAGCTAACATTACTGCCAAGCAGCTGAAATATAGAGTGATATTGTGGTTTTAGCTAACGTGTGTTGCCTCATTGTTTTGACGGATGCTCGCTCACATTCAGGTAGCGCATGCACACGGGCGAGCACGAGCAACAGGACGCTGACTTTCGTTGACTTAATGGCCATAGGTGTCGCCGATACAACCAATTTCTGATTCTTACAAACAGTCCCTTTAAATACCCCACTCGCAAATTCTGAAGCCTTTCTGTGTCAGCCCTGAGAAAGAGAATGAGACAGAAAACACCATTTCTCAAATTGTAACATATGACCAAGAGTAGTTATTAAGCTAATAAATGGTATAATGTTATTCATCTTGTGGTCATGACCAACCCCTGGATGATAAACCTATTGAAACTGTTCTTTAAGGATATGGTCTCATGGTGCTGTGTTTCCATTAGGCTGCCTCTTCCTGGTTGCCTGTTGGACATGTTTCCAGATGAAGTGAGCTCACAGACTGAAGACAGCTCTCTTCATGATGGACGCGTTCGCTCCTTCAAACATGAGAGAGGCAACTGGGCCACCTATGTTTATTTCCCATGTAAGACCAACACACTGTACTGCTGATGATTGATCGATCAATTATCATTTATTGAACCTAATTTGGATTCCTGTGTGCACGTTTACCCTGCTCTCTCTCTCTCTCTCTCTCTCTCTCTCTCTACTCTGCACATCAGACCATCCTGAGGAGGAGTTCGGGGAGTTGTTGGAGGAGATGCTCTCATTAGCCGGGACCCATGGTGCGATTTTGACACCGCAGGAGGAGTTCCACCTCAGTGTGTCTCAGACGGTGGTGCTCAGACACCACTGGATCCAACCCTTCACCCGCAGCCTCAGGGCAGGACTGGTGCACTGCAAAAGGTTCGCTCAAATACCCATTAACAAGAGGAAAACTTTTAAATTTGATTTGTTCTTTTTTTTCTGCTTAATACCAGGTGTTAGCCATTAAGTTTGCAAAGCATATACAGTATGTAAAGAGAGTCATTTGTTGGACAAGTAATTGAATTGCACAAATGATAAAAAAAAAAAAGTAAAATACTTAAAGGTACAGTGTGTAGGATTTGGTGGCATCTATTGGTGTGGTTGCACATTGCAACCAACTGAGTACCCCTCCGCTCGCTCCTCACTTTCCAAGACTGCGGTAACATGAGCCGCCGAGTGCAAAACCAGGCCTCTCTCAGAGGCCTTCCTTACCATAGTAACACTAATTTAGGAGCAATGGAAGTCAGACGGCAGCTCACGTTACCGCAGTTTCACAAGCGTGTTGGTGGAGAACTACGATAGCCTTCAGGTAACGTAAAAATGTGAAAGGTTGTTTGTTTTGTGTTTGCAACTCAACAGTGTGTATTGTAGAAACATGGCGGAGCAACATGGCGGAGTCCGTGAAGAGGATCCGCTCCCTATGTAGATGTGAAGGGCTCATTCTAAGCTAACAAAAACACAACAATTCTTAATTTCAGGTGTTTATACACTAATGAAGACAAAATGTATGTAAGATATTAGAACAAGGTTTGTGCTGGTGAATTAAAAACAAACAAACAAACAGTATTACAACAAAACAAGGCAAGATAATAAGACAAAAGGAAATGAAATGATTAAACAATGAAGAGTCCTACATAAGCATTGTATTACTATAGATAAAATAACTCTCTGTAATAACTATCTCACGGCAAGGTGAGTAAAACTGCATTTGCAGCAGCATCCTAGAGGATCACGTGTGCTGTAGGTGGAATAGAGAAAATAGGTCTGAAAAAACATGTGAAAGTTACACCAGGAACTGGCTATGGTGGAAATTTCATTCTGGCTGTGTTTCTTGTTGCCAGGTTTGCGTGCTCAGCGGGGAGACTGAAGGTCTATTGTAATGCTGAGAAGACGAGGTATTTTGTCTCTTTGTCATGAATATATATACTGTAAATATATATATATATATATACACGGTTTCTTTCCTAATGTGTCTGTTTGAATTCCCTGAGCTTCTATTCTTCATGGTTCGACCATGCAGTATGGATATATTTAGGTATGTGTCTCTGTCTGTTGTCCCCTGCAGGACGTTTCTGGGGATGGAAGTGTGTGCTGGGCATGCTCAGTTGTTGGACCTGGTCAAAGCAGTGGACAGAACAATGACAGAGTTTCACCTGGACACTTTCTATCAGGTCACTGATCGACACATTTTAACACACACAAATAGATTATATTATTGTAGCTGGACCTTTTTGTGTCGTTTAAGTGTTGATACCTGGGTAAATACGGTGAATCTGCGGGATCCAAATGTGTTTGTGGGATACTCTTCTATGTTGTAGCAACTATTTCATTTTCATTTTGATTCAAGCTAACTAAAGTATTATTGTAAATCAATGCTTTGTCTGAAAACTATGAACATAAAAGAATCTGAAGTAGTACACACCTCCGTGTCTTACCTCTATAATGTTCCCTCTGGTGTGTTTTCTAGGATCCATCTTTCCACGTGAGTCTGGCCTGGTGTGTTGGCGACTTGACGGAACAGATGAAGGAGTGCCTTCAGGGGATGCAGGTACTGGGACGTCTTGTTTCTCTCCATCATAATTCCCAACACTGACATCACTGAGTGTTCATTTTTTGCTAATTAACAGTCAGTTCTAAATCCAAAAGGTGTCCTGTTGTTCCGCAGTCCACTTTAAAGTCGCCCAGTGTATTTGGTCCATATATTAGCAGCCTATCACAGCCATATCACTGTCAGCGTACATGTTAGCAGATTACAAAGTGCCAAATATGAGTGAGGTCATTTATAAGGTTTCTCCATCACATAGTTTGTCCACCAGAGAGCACTGACAAATACATTTATTAGCTGGAAAATGTAACGCTCCATATATCATAATTCTTAAATGTATCCTATCAAAAATGTGTGTTAGCCAATAGAGAGGCAAAGTCCGGTGGACCACCATGGGACCTTAGTTCGTAAAAAATATTAACGGTAGTCAACTCTATATAATGTTAACTGATTTTTCAACTTCTCAACCAACGGCCAGGCTTAAGTAGTTCCTTGTTTTTGGACATTGATGGAGAACCACCTTCCCACTCTACTGATTAGTGTAACACAATATAAGTGTGCAAGCTACTGCTGACAATGACCCCAATGAAGACCCATGTCGGTCACAACGCGTTGGTCATTTAAAATAATTATTGCCATGCGTAAATGAACGCTTTTAACCATTTTTACTGCCGTTTCCACATCACCTTATAGTATCTTGAATAGGTAAACCAGACATGTCGAAGAGATATACATTTGATCAATCACAAGTGAGTTTTATGCATGTGTTCATTGAAAATACATGTTAAGTACTTTATAAATGAGACCAAATAAATACATTAGGTGGAGTTAACAGGCTCTAGTTTTTTTCCTCCCATCAGAAAAAAAAAAAAATCATACAGCAATCTATTGTTTTTTCTCAGCTACAGGAGTTTGGACTGAATGAATTGCACATAATTTTCCAGCTGATTACTACTCATATGTCTCTGTTTTTTTGACTGTTAGAGTCTGATTGATGACCACGAAGAAGGACCATTTCTGCTGAGGTTGGACTGCGTGGAGCTGCACTGCAGGACGGGAAACAAGACCTTCCGCTTCACACTGGAGCCCTAAAATATGACACATGTATTTCCTAACCACTCACCCTTTACAGCGGTGTTCTTCTGACCCACAGAAATGAGCTAGACACGTACGCATTTAGTGGAGCAGTGACGATATGTTGTAGGGCTGTCCGAGACCAAAGAAGTTCATAGTCGACTAATACTCAGAGTGTTATGTCGACGATTTTGTCACCTAAAACAGATTTTCTCCACAAAGAATAACACAAATGCACCACTTTAAATCTTGTGTCTACCAGAGATTGGCTCTTAGAAATAAGTCATTTAGCAGAGAAAAGCGTAAAAAATGACTAATTAACTAAAGAAATCGTAGTAATCTAAGACCAAAACAACCGATCGGTCAACTAATCAACTAAGAAGGGGCAGCCCTAACATGTTGTATTTTTTTAAGAACTGCTAACGGATATGTGGAATGTACCTACAAAGACAATCAACGCTCAATGGACAAAAATAATGTAAAGAAAAACGATGTATTGTATTTTAATACTGTATGTAAATAAAGTTGCTACTGGTTTTATACTTACTTTTGCATGACTAATGCTACGAGATGTGATCAGGGTTCAGAACAGTTGACGTGTCACCTGACCAAGCCTTTCGAGAATGATGACGCATGTGTGAGAAAATGAACCACATATGAAGGGCTGACATGCAGAGGTCTCAATGAAAGGAAGTTGTGGACTTAAATGAGTATTGAAACCTCACAGAGCTTTTCCCAATATGCAGTAATTTACATCACTGACATGAACACAGAGGAGGGAATTAGTCATCACTTAAAGATGACCTATTATGCTCATTTTCAGGTGCATACTTGTATTTTGGGTTTCTATTAGAACATGTTTACATGCTTTAATGTTCAAAAAACACTTTACTTTTCTCATACCGGCTGTGTAGCAGCTCCTCTTTTCACTCTCGTTCTAAAAGGAGCAGTGTTTCTGTGGGAGAGAGTAACTCCCTTTGACGTGAACAAAAAAAACTATAATTCTAAAGGAAAAGGGAAAAAGCACAAGTCCTCTTTGATACACTTGACTGTTCTATTAATTTAATCTTAACGGAGCAGTGTGTAACATTTGCAGGGGACCTATTAGCAGAAACGGAATATAATATTGATAACTATGTTTTCATTAGTGTATAATCACCTGAAACTAAGAATTGTGTTTTCTTTAGCTTAGAATGAGCCCTTCATATCTACATAGAGAGAGGGTCCTCTTCATGGAGTCCACCATGTTGCGCCGCAATCTTTCTACAGTAGCCCAGAATGGACAAACCAAACACTGGCTTTAGAGAGAGCCTTTCACATATTTAAGTTATTTGAAGACCACTATAGTTCGCCGACACGCTTGTGAAACTGTGGTAACGTGAGCAGCAGAATGCAAAACCATGGTACCGCCAGCTGCCGTCTGACTTCCGTTGCTCCTAAAGTAGTGTTATTATGGTAAGGATGTCCTCTGAGCGAGATGATCGGCGTTACCATGATTTTGCACGTTACCGCAGTCTTGGAAAGGGAGGAGTGAGTGGAGGGGTCCTCAGTTGGTTGCAATCTGCAACCAGACGACTACATGCCACCAAATCCTACCTTTTAAGGCTCTACTGTCTTAAAGCACAAAAACAAAATGTATTTTTATTTCAAAATGTATGAGGGATTAACTACACAAAGACAAGTCAGTGGCTGATTGTAATATTTGAGATATTTTACTATATAGAAGGCAACACGTTTATGACACACATTTCTGATAGTTCACAGCAGATATGACACTTGGTATATCATCTTGGTCTGGCCCAGAGAGGGCTGGATGGCACAGTACAATCACTCAGGTCAGACAGATTCTGACTCACGCCCACAAGGATAAGGAGTCAGGTTTTAAACTCTGCAGAGAAAATAACAAATGAAGAAAAGATCCAATTTCTACCGTAAAACAAACAAAAGAAAAGGCCCCTCATTTGTGCCTGTGTAAATCCAGTCCATCTCGGCACCTGGTTCAAACCAAAACTGGTCATAAAATATGTAGAACCACCAAAAATGTACTGTACAGGAAGTGGAAAGTGAAGAAAAAAAAATCAGGAGCAAAATTTGATTAGTTTAAACTCTTAAAAAACTGAGCTTGAAAGCTCATTCTTGACCTCAGAAACATGACCCACAAAATAAAAAGTGACCTACATCTCATGATGTTCATCAGCCGATAAAGTATGTAACTTTGGTCAGGACAACTGAGCTATCTCTACAACTACTGAGCACTGATGAAGACCATGAGATGCAGTCGAAAGCCCTAGAAAAAGCTATTAATTAAACCTTGACGTAAGTTGTATTTTTGACAAATCTTTTTGTTTAAATGTTTGAGTCAAATGTTCAAAAGTTTGACAAAACATATCGTGACTAGGAGTCCACTTACTCGCTTTTTCTGGAGCTTTCAACTGCACCTCTGGTCTTCATCAATGAATAGAGCAAACTCAATGAACGAAGCAAACTCCGAAGTGGACTCTGAGTTAAGATTTTTTTTCGTCTAAAACCCGTTTCATCTTTTTGTTTGGCCTTTGAGCGGCCTCAACGTGACTAAAATTAACTTCCATATCCGAGGTATGCTTCCAGTCCTTCAGCTCACGACTAATGTAATATGCACAACACGATAAAAACAATGCCCTCAGACTATCGGGGACTTACTCTTTGGCTGCATGCAAAAAAGAACAAAAGGATCACTAGAAATGACAAAAAAAATTAAAAGTAGTTTTTGAAGACATACCAAACACTGGAACATGTGACCTGTTGCACTGACAAAGATAGGAAAACAGTACATGCTCTACCGTTCAGCAACATTAGAGTCAAAGAAGTTTAGAAATTGTTTTCACAACATTAATAAAAAGATCTGACTTTGATTAATAACTCAGGAAAGTGGCACATACAGTATATCCCTGCCTTTATAATTATATTGTGGATTTAGTAGGTAAAATCTCGGGTTCTTTAAAAGCTGAGAGCAATATAAAAGTCACTGTATTGAAGCTTACCTCACAGTAAACAACCTGACATTAACATAAGTAGTATGATTAGAGCTATAAAATTAATTTAATCCTGCAGTTCTACAAAATTTCAATACTTTATCTTAAGCAATGTGGCATGTACAGAGGAATATTTTGGCAGTCAATGTTCAGAGTGTGTGTGTGTGTGTGTGTCAGTTTAAATATTACAGTGTGTGCGCGTGTGTGTGTGTGTGTGTGTGTGTGTGTGTGGGGGGGGGAGGTGGGTGGGTGGCCCCCCCCACCGCCATAAGCCTCAGTTCACGCCAGCATCACGGGCACAGCACAGACTTGATGTAAGCCACGGTCGTGAAGTTCAACAGCATGTTCACATGTTCATTACCTGGAAGCTCTCTTAAAGTCACGGGCTGTTTCTGCTTCCCCGCCCACCGCTTGCACTGGGTGGCGCTCTGCAGGTTCACCGTCCCGTCCCCGTCGCCCATCACCACTGTGGGTTCCACGTCTGGGAACTTGTCGGAGTACTGGAAGGCCTCCTGCGTGTCGATGCCGCTGCCGTACAGGCAGTGGACGGCCACGCCGGGGGGCGTGAGCTCGGCCACCAGCGGCTCCGTGTCCTGCCGCATCAGCCAGCCGTCCTCAAAGCCGATGTCCGAGTAGAGACGCTTGTAGTCTAGCACAGTGTAGTTGTTGGTGGGCGTCTGCACCAAGACCTGGTGATGGATGGAGAAAAAAAATTATTGATTTGGTTTCTTCTACCACATGCTTAAGAAGAACGCGTTATGTTCACACAACACACAGAGATAGTTCAATGTTTCCTTCTAACAAAACAAGATAGCTCCATTTATGCTTGTTTTTTTCTGTATTATTCCTGTTGGCTGGTAGTGCATTCCGTGAAGAGACCTACTTAAAGGTGCAGTGTGTAGGATTTGGCGGCATCTAGTGGCGAGGTTGCAAGTTGCAACAAACTCCAACTTCTCCCGTCTGCCGAGCGTGTAGGAGAACTATGGTGGCCAATGCAACAATGAGAATGGTCTTATCTAGAGCCAGTGTTTGGTTTGTCTGTTCTTGGCTAATGTAGAAACATGACGGCCAGCACCATGAAGATATAAACCCTGGACTGTAAATAAAGATGGACGACATGACAGCTCCCCAAAAGTGTAGTCATCTCAATCGCCCCCTGGTGACTGGCTGAAATATAGGTCATAAATCCCACCTCCTCCAGGTTAGCGGATGGGAAAGGGCCAAACTAAAGAGTCAAAGTACACGTCAAATACATTTTTTATTTTAGGTAGTTCTCCTCCCGCTGATGTATGTTCAAAAGGGTTGTCAAAGTTAACACAATAATAATGCATTAATGTAAATTTGTTTTAATGTCACCATTTTCTTTAACGCGTTAATGCAACTTGCAATTTTTAGGTTGTAGTGGGCTTAGTTTTAAAGCTACACTAGCACACTGACAGCTGTTGGGCTTGAGTTTGCCATGTTATGATTTGAGCACATTTTTTATGCTAAATGCATAAAACATTTGTCAATGTTTTGTGTTGTTAATTGATTTCCAATAATAAATATATACATATATTTGCATAAAGCAGCATATTTGTCCACTCCCATGTTGATAAGAGTATTAAATATTTGACAAATCTCCCTTTAAGGTACATTTTGAACAAATAAAAAATGTGATTAATTTGTGACTAATCGCTATTAACTATGGACAATCATGCAATTAATCGCGAATCCAGTAAATAATTTAATCGATTGACAGCCCTAAAAAAAGAAAATAGTAATAAGTGCAGTTTTAAGGCTAGGTTTTGATTTGAAAATTTCCACTTTTGACACATACTGACCACTCGGAAAGCCAAGATAGGTGAACAAAGGAAAGGAGAGAGAAAGCCGGAAACTAAATGTGACAAAGAAAGACAGAGAGAAACTGAAGTCTCCCTGGTAGGAAAGAAAATTACCACACACACACACACACACACAGACCTGATCTTTGGGCCAGGAGTGGGCATAGGGGAGCAGCCAGGAGGTGGAAACAGCAGAACGTTGTTGGGACCGAATCTTCAACGGGCTGATCACTGGGATGCGATTATTATCACCTGTAGGTAGAGAAAAGAAACCAGTGACAGAACTGAAACTGAGCTGAGAATTTCCAGAACCACCCAGGACAGTTTCATTGTGTGGCTTCTCTAAAAGAGAACACTTCTCATGTCCTGAGAGACACACCTGAAACACATGACATAAATATACAGTGTAACGTATTGCACAGTAATGTCAGGGTTACAGGTAGGATCGAGTTGTAAAACATTTACCAGCAGTTCTGTAGTAATATAATAATAGAGGAACAAAGGGTGTATGAGAGCAGTTGCTACACATTATTACACAGTCTGCTCCTATCACATGCAAGACGGTACTTGTCAACTTCCTACTTTGATGGGTGCAAAAGGTGACTCAATGTTTGAAAATCTGAAGGACTTCCCTGCCCAGTAAATAAGTAACTTGAAATTCTCAAGAGATCTTTAATGGTAAAATACCAATAGACTAAAGTTAAAAAGGCATCTGTGAAGCACATTTTACACATTTGCTCACAGCTGGTCAGAAACAACTGTTGGATTTTGCTCAGATTTTGTTTCCCAGCATTGACTACATCATACAGCAGATATTTAGTCGGACAAATAAAACAAATCTATGATGTCTTAATAAGAGAGGATGGGACTCTTATTAGTCTCTTGTTTAAGCTCCAGGCCAGTGCTACCATCTCAGAAGGAAGCTTTGACACAAGAGCAATAGGTTGCCTTCAAAGTGCAAGGTGGGTTTCACGTGTAGTGGTGTAGTGAGCTTACTTAAAGGGATAGTTCAGATTTTTTTGAAGTGGGGTTGTATGAGGTATTTATCCATAGTTAGTGTATTTCCTACAGTAGATGACGGTCAGCACGCCCCCAGCTTTGAGAAACAGACAGGAGTACCATCACGGGAGCAAAGCAATGTACTGCTCTGGAGGGGGCCAGCAGCAAAACATATTTTAGACACCTAAAAGATGTACTGTATTAGTCAGCTAACGTTAGCTTTGTCAGTTGGTTCAGTTAGCTACGTGACATGTACCTTTAAGTTGTAAATATATGTATGTAAATATTTAGTAACAACTAATCTCACGGTGTTACACAGGCACAGAGACCATTTATGCAAGAAAGACCTCGTGAATGCTTCTGGACTTTTCCTGACGGAAAGGAAGGCAGGGAGAGAACGGTTCTATACTACAAAACATAATGCAGGATTAGACCCCTTTCATAAGTACACAAAAACTGTTTCCATAACACCGGTTCCATCTATTACCAGAGGTGAGCACGCGGAGGGTCTTGGCCACCCCTGCCCACGGCGGTCCCAAAGAGATGAACGCTTTGATGTATCGGTCTTTCCAGGCCTGTGGCTGCTGGTTGAGGAAGTACAAGGCGTACATGTTGCCCATGCTGTGAGCGATGAGCACCACCGGCCCACCGGCCTTCTCCGCCATCTCTTCAATCATCTTCTGCAGCGCCAGGAAATACTCTTTATTCTCATCTGATGGAGGACAAAAGAACAACAGAGAAAATTAATAGTAATAATTAGTAACCAAAGTTCCCCAACTGGCCCTGCTGTGAAAGTCCCTGTATTTCCATAATTAGGTTGGAGCGCTTCCAAGACTTAACGTTTGATTCCTGACCGGTGTGGCCTGATGGGGAAAATTCCTACACTTCCCCAGGTTATGTATCCCTATTTCACTGCCAAGAATACCTCTTTCAAAATAAAAGCCCATAACTTCCATGACTGGCAAGAACACTGTTTATTTTTTTGTTTTCTCATGTTGCGCCTAGGGATGGATACCGAAACCCGGTACTAAACAGGCACTGGCGCTAACTTATTAAAGACCTATCGGTTCTTTTTAACGTTTTGGTGTAATTTATTATCACACTGCATCATGCATCTCCTCTGATATCTGCGTCACACTATTTTCTCTCTACAGCTGCCAACCATATCACCACACAGAAGGAAGCATGCATCATGTAGTTCCTAGATGAAACTGCTCACAACCAGGTGTGTGGATTATCTTGAGTAACCAGGTCACGATTGGGGAAGAAACATTGCGGTGGAGTTTTTCAAATGTATGTTTTTGCCGCTTTGAGCACCACAAGCCGTGTGCCATCTAATTCCATTACATTGTAGAGAAGGCAGACATCTTTACGTCTGATATCTAAAAGAATCTGCAACTCACACCAAAACAAACTAGATTGATAAATTGCTCTACAGGTAAGAGGGAAAAATATGTATTTTTAATTTTGGGGTGAACTGTCCCTTTTAATGCTAAATAAAAACACTGAAAATGCATCGCATCCATTTCTCTGTAGTGATGAAAACCGTAAGAACAAAACCGTTTATTTGGGGTTTTACAGGTGAGGTCTCATCATTCAGGGATAGGATAACAGCTCAGGGGATGAATGTAAGTGTGTGTGTGTGTGCACGGTTGCTTACTCGGGGCTTTCCTCCAATCATAGGGAGCTCCTCTGACATCATCATCTCTGGTGTAGCCCCACTCTTCCATCGCCTGCACTATAGTGAAGAAATACATGCCTAGGAGACAGACACACACACAAGATAAGAATAAAATAAATCACACATTTCAGTCTCATACTCAACACATGAGCAGTGACAAAAGTAATAATCGGATTCCTGTTGGTGTATCTTTGTGAGGACCCATTTAGACCTTGAGAGTGAAGACATTTTGCCCAGTTGTCACTTCTCTGAAGAACTGTGTGGTTTTGGGCCTTTAACTCACCAACACTGCGTTTGCTGGGGTCCAGATACTCCACTGAATACGTCTGTCCGAACCCCGGGACACTGATGTTCACACCCGGCGGGGACGAGGTGGTGTGGGTGGTCTTGTTGTAGATCAGCCTGCACACACACACACACACACACACACACACACACACACACACACAAATTGTCACAAGAAGCATTAGATCAGTGTCAGTTCTGCATCTGTGGTGAACCACACACACGAATACATCCTACTATGAGGCAACAGAAACACTTCACATTTTAAATCTTCATCCTCCCACCACCGTGTGAGTTGTGTGTGACAACAACTTCCCCAACTCTAAAACTTCCATGCAGATGTGAGAGAAGACGTTTGGGTTTTACAAGCAGAAGCGAACATTTGCGGAACATATTTTTAAACCACAATGACATCTGATGTTTTCGAAAGCTATAAATCTGTTGTTGCTGGATGCGCACTCAAACTGGATCTTTGCTATTTCCTAAAATAGAGCAAATTCTAATTAACATTATTTCAATTTCTGAGTTCCACCCTCATTTACCAGAAAGTATTAACAGGTGATCAATACAAAATTCAGAGCAAATCTATTGCCTCTGCACGGATCTCAACACGGCGATGGCTGAGCCGGCACAGCTAACGCAAGCCCCAAGGAAGAGCGTCGGTTGTTGATGCCAACTTTCGTAGTGGCCAGACGGTGGTACTACAACTCCTGTGTCAGTCACGTAATGCCATTCGGCCCAAAAAGACTTTTCTCATAGACTTACATTGGGAAAGAGACGTCTGTAACTGATCATTTTTTTTAGGTAAATCAAGCTCTAATAGCCTTTATTTAAATCATTAGGTCCTAAAAGTTGTAAAATGCACTAATAGCTGAATCGTTGGAACCCTGTGACCGAGTCATGTGACAGAGTGGACCCTACTGCGCATGTCTGATCGGCCCAATGGATGCGGAAGATCGCCGGAAGATCCGGGTACTTTTCCAGATGGAAGTCGAGCCATTTTGGCGTCATGCACCACTGAGCAACTTTCATAGGAATGAATGGGGCCCCGCCTCCAACGCTGTATCCAGTTCTCTTATTACATCCATGAGCTAACGGTGCTAACAGCGCAAACGACGACAAAAATTAGTAAAATTGTACTTAGACCGAATGCATGTCCACTGATTTGACCGACATTAACAGGACAATAAAGTTACCGGGCAAAAAAAAAGTCAGCAGCTGCTGGTGGGCGTTCCTGTCCTATGCAAACCAATGATCTAAGTGGGCGTTCCTGTCATGCTCTACAGGAACGTCATGATCATGTAAACGTCACTTGTGGACATGGTGACCACTGTTCAGCAAAGTTGAAAGAATTCACTTCGCTGAAAAATGCTCATCCAATCTAATCTCTGGTTTTATACTGCCCTGAGGTTAGGGTGGCTCCTGAGCTCTATTGTGCATCTGCAATAAACATGTTTGTGGCCACAATGCCATGCCAGCCGGTCATGTGAGTGCAATCATATGATCAGCCAGTTATACGAGTTATCTAATCATGTTGCTTTCATTTCACAATAAGAGCACGTCATTAGCTAAGACAACTTAGTCCAAGATAAACAAATCAATCCTCTAAATGCAGTTATAGAAGTTGGAAGTTTAGAGTCACATAGATGAGCGCTAACAGTCATTTTATCTGGCTAATATCATGTTAGCCTGGATAAGTAAAACCACGAGGCATCCAGAGCGATAATTCAACATTATTCCAAAATGTCTTGATTTTATTGCATCACAACAAATTTCTAATTTGGAGATATTGTAGCTCACAGTTCTCATGTCTAAATGAATAAACAAAAAATAAGCAAGAAACTAAAAGGTTCCTTCAGCCCTCAGTTGTCTGCATTTCCACCGCGGTCTAAAGACCTGCGAAAATTGGGAAAATGAGTCTGCTTATGTATGAAAAAGCAACATGATAATGTGATGAGGGCTGCTGGTGGTCACAGTAGTAAACACACTCTGCAGTTCAGTGTCTCCGCTGTTTCATCTAAAAAATTTTCTTGGAAAAAATATTCGTGCTCGTTGGATGTAATGAATGAAATGCAGAGGAGGAAAATTAAACTAAGAGTGTCTGTCTCCACAGTGGATCATCACCAAGGCTTTTTTTGGGGGGTAAAAAGGCCCCGGAAAATGTTTCACACACATAATTTAGACCCTGGTCCCTGCTGTCGAACCGCAATGAGTTCCTCAAAAGGTTCTTAGTTCCAGGAAAGTTCCTGTGGTCAAAACGGGGCTATATAAACATCTATTTTCAGAGAATTACAGTATTTTATTCCAGTGAGATACTAACAAAGAATATGACACGTAAGGGATAATGTACAGCGAGCTGGTCATTTTTGTAAAAGAATCCCCGACAGGGTGATGCTGCACCCCAACGCGCAGCGGAGGGGTCTCTCATCGCCTTAAAAGGGATTCTTTCACAACGATGACCCGCTAGCTGTACATTATCCCACTTATTACACGGCTACTTACTGAAGAAATCAATATTTTGACACAAAAACGGTCCGCCAGAGTCTGACATCAGAGCTGTGCCCATAGCAACGGTCTGTTATAGAGAAATTACAGACTGCAGAACGCTGTGATTGACTAATCAGAATCGAGTATTCAACACAGCAGTGTAATAAGATAAGTTGAATGGCTAAAAGGCTCACTCAACCTCTGACCTGTAAGTCTTTTTCAGTGGATTGCTGTTGGAGGCATTAAAGGAACGCTATGTCATCGCCCTGTTCTTCCATACCTTGTTGATAAACTGAGGGTTCAAAGGTCAGTTTTTCTGATGTAGGTTGATAACCGTTCACACAAAGTCAACCAGTTCATCGATCCCATCTACCTACTCCCTTATCCTATTGACAGCATTTCCACAGATTTGCACTTTTGGAATTTGCACCACAGCATGTTTTTACAAAAATCAAACATCCCCCACAAAAACAGCAAATGAGAACCTTTGGTCATCTTTACCACAGACAAATACCACACTGAGCATCACATAATAAAATAAAGATAAAAGCTGAGAGAAGCATCAGATTTCTCTGTTCTGATGCCATAGAACTGTGAAAACATGACATCAACAAACCTTTTACAAGAGAGCATTTGTTGTGGTGAATAAATCCATTACCGACTGACAAACAGTACTTTACTGATGTCTGAATGTGAACAGAGAGAGCCATGTCATACCTTATGTTGTCTATCCAACAGTCTATGGCTACAGGGACCAGCAGCTCCAGGTTGAGCCATAGAGTGAAGAAGGTGTCTGTCTTCTTGTAGCAGATGTAATGGACAACGCTGGGTTTATCCAGCTTCGCCTCCAACTGGTTTCCCAGATCCCCCGGAACTGCAACGAGCCACATTAGCAATGAGTCAAAAAAAACTACAAATCCTCGAACAAAATCCTCAATTTGAATAAGGTGACTGCTGCTAGACAGCCCCGTTAAAACAGATGCATGCCTCCCGTTGTGTGCAGCAAGCCGGAAAGCAAATACTTTTTTGAAGATATGGACTGAGGCAGAATATTTTGTTGGATCAAAACATGTTCTTGAATCTTTTTTCAATAAATGTTGACGTTTGGACTTTACAACACTGGAGTTATTGGAAATGTTTGGATCACACGAGTCGAAAGCAATCCTACCACTGGAATCTAATTCTGCAAATAGTCTAATACTAATAACATTAGTGGAGTCTAATCTTTATCCAGTAAGTGTGTTATTATAGTTTTAGTTATACAAGTGCAAAAAGCAGACAAATCCTGGCGCACCACCTGTGATCTCTGGCGCCCCCTAAGGGGGGCCCAGACCCCAGGCTGGGTAGCACTGTTCTAAATACATTTAAAAAAATAAATAATAACTCCCCCCACTGACTAAATGGTCAGTGTTTAGCCTCGTTCAGCTATTAGTACATCGTTGAAGGGGCCCTTCTGGTTGCAAAACACAGAATTACAGAAGCCACACACAGGTTTTTGTCTATAACTGTAGCCTAATATTCTACTGGTTGTAGTTGTTTGTAGGAATGAATTTGAGTACCAAATAGTCACTCAAAGGTTTGTTCAATGGCAGTTTGCACCTACTGTACTATCAATAATATAAATCACAGGAAGAGTCAGTCGTATCTGGCTGAAGACAGATTAATGTGTGTGTTTTAGCACCAATCCATTATCTTACCCAATGTTACGCAGTCTGCAGGAACTTGGTTTGTAACAGCAGCACTATTATGTTAAGTAATTTAGAGACGAGTCACTTTTACATTTACTTTGTTTTAGTAGTATATACACACACAGATGGTATACACACACTGGCTGTTTAACCACAGCCACAAAGCCATAGCAAGAGGTCACTGGGGGTCAAGCAGCTACACAGGCTTTTATCACTCACTCATGTAGACAGACAGAGGGTGTGGTTGTATGTTGGCCAATCACAGATAAGATTCCTCTAAACCCTTTCAATAGTGGAGTGGAAGAAGAAGAGCAATTGCTGATATTTAAACTGGTAATAGATGTTGTTATAGCTCTTAACCTGGACTATGGATTGAAATTTACATTTATTATTGTAGGATTAGACAGAGTCTAGTCTCAGTATCCTGGGAAGATGATTGGCTGCAGAGCTGGAGAGTCATTCTGTTGCTCAATCATGTGATCAGCTGCTGCTCTGACTGTAAACAATCAATCTTAATCAATCTTAATCAACCACACACATACATACAGGTCTCATTGAACAGAAGAGAAACTTCTATAATATCATATTTACTAATTTCGCAAATACATGTCAACATTAGTGTGGTAATAAGGGCATTTTTTTTCCTGATAATCATCGAGTTCCTTTCCCTGACGATGCCCGGCCAAACTCCATTCAGAAATACAGCGATTTAAGGACGCCATCCTTGAAACCCGAATTAAATCCTCAACAAACGATGACCAAATACATTTTCGGAATCGATGGGAACCCGCTTTCAATTCGGCACAAATATAATACTCAAAATTACATTTCTTCAAATAAAATTCAACATAACACCTCGTCAACACCTACTATCTACGATGAGTGTTTTTAGTGGAAGACCGACAGGCCAAACATGTACAAAAGTTGAAATATAAACGACGTATGAGCAACTTTGATGAATATTTTGTAGCCGAATTGCGTAAATAGTAGTCTAATATGAAAAGGAATTGAGATTTACTTTAAGGGTAATATAATATGTTTGCAAAATGCAAGGATTTGTTAAATTGGCTAAATTTTGAATGGAGTTTGGCGTGTCTTGAATGTCGCCTACTGTTGCTAGCTGTTGATGAGCTGGTGGCAAACAAGTTGCATAACAGACAGAAAAACAAGACTAAAGAGCTGAAGACACTTACTGAGGACCACGGGAGGTCTCGGGGGCACACAGGACTTGCATGTCTCCTCCGTCGGTCTCTGGCTGCTCCGAGCCGACAACAACAACAACAACAGACCGAGCTGCAGCAGCGCAGACAGGCTGGTGATCCGGTGCCAAGCCGCCATGGAGCAGGATGTCTCATAGCAGAGCGGACATGGTCAACTCTCTGAGGTGTGTGTGTGGCTGTGTGTGAAGTCTCTCTGGGTTTGCTGTTTAAAGTCTCCTCTGATCAGATTTACCACAATGTGTGAAGCTCTTGATGATGATGATGATCAGTGAACACAGTGGTGATCACGAGGTCTGGATTACAGAGTGATACATCCGGTGACAAGACTTCAGCAATCAAGTCACAAGTCATCGAGAGCAGATGTAGTCGAGAGAGATACAGCTTGTTCTGTCTGGGATCTAACAGGTCTAGAGTCTAGTGTCTAATGAAACTCTCAGAGATTGTTATGGTTAAGTTTTGACCTCGAATAGTGTTAGGGCCACATTGAGGAAAAATAAATAAATCTGAGATTTCGAGAAAAAAGTCATAGTATTATGAGAATAAAGTCAGAAGTTTATGAAGTAGTAATTTGACATTGTTTTATTTTTTTCTTGTAAAGTTTTGACTTTATTCTCGTAAGGTTTTGACTTTGTTCTCGTAAAGTTTTGACTTTATTCTCGTAAGGTTTTGACTTTATTCTCGTGATGTTACGAGTTTTTTCTCGTAAAGTTATGACTTTATTTTCATAATATTATGACTTTTTTTCTCGTAAAGTTTTTCACTTTATTCTCGTAATATTACGACTTTTTTTCTCGTTAAATTATGACTTTATTCTCTTAATATTACCACTCTTTCCCTGTAAAGCTATGACTTCATTCTCGTAATATTACGATTTTTCTCTTGTAAAGTTAAGACTTTATTTTCGCAATATTACGACTTTTTTCTTGTAAAGTTATGACTTTGTTCTTGTAATGTTAACTTTTTTTCTCGTTAAGTTATGAATTTATTCTCGCAATATTACAACTTTTTTCTCGTAATATTATGACTTATTATTCTGGAAATCTCAGATGTTTTTCCTTCAATGTGGCCCTAATACTCTGTAGTACAGTGTCACTTTGGCCCTCGCTGCATTAGATTTATATACTATATACTTAGATTATAAACTGTGTTACCTTCATCACAATGCTCAAATGTTTTGCGGCTCCAGGCGGATTTGTTGTTTTTGTTGCCTAAAATGGCCCTTTTGATAGTAAAGGTTGCTGACCCCTGGGATAGATCGTCGCGAGAGCTTTTGCAAGTTTCTGCAGATCTCAGATCAGATTCCGCAATTTTCGGGTTCCCTTTTAGACGCGACCAATCTAACCGGGCCGCCTCCAACCCTTTTGGTGCCCAAGGTGAAATTCGAATTTGGAGCCCCGCCCCCTCGCCACCGCCGCCCTAGCCCCGTAAACCGCAACACACATCAAATATCACAGTGGTTTTAATAGAAAAATTAAGACTGGCAATTTCTTATTTTTTTTAGAGGGCC
>CAKAOI010032683.1:41422-53134 GCA_916701655.1 Sebastiscus albofasciatus
CCAGAAGGTGGTGCCCTAGGCGACTGCCTATATGGCCAATGCCTTGAAGCCGGCCCTGGGATCTAAACTACTAATCATTTGACACGCGTGACTTTTGTGAAATTAGATGCTTTATTATAAGTGGAAACATTCAAATACATTTGGCATTTACACAACAGTATAAATTCACAACACTAGTTTAATATATGCGTGTATAAGCTGCTACTGTATATGAACCTTATAATATTTTTTCAAAAATATTTCATACAGATATCTAAAAATATATAAATCCTAATAGAAATATTACAGTGACATCCTACACAATAAAAAAAAGGCTACTGGTGAGGTCCCTATAACCTATTCTTTACAGTCAAACTCATGAAATATGACAAATATGTGTCATTGGGTGTGCACTTTGAAAATAATAATGATTTAATAACTAATTTGTCACACTCTAACTACCAATGAAATATGACAAATATGTGTCATTGGGTATGCACTTTGAAAATAATAATGATGTGATATTTAATTCATCATCCATCAAAAGTAAACAAAATAGGATTGTGTATTTCTGTAAAGATAACAGGATTTGAAATGACCTGAATGGACTGTGAGAAAACTAGCTATACTACAACATTAAATGAACAATAATCCCTATTACTATGTTTGTAATTATTGTGATCATTATGTGTCATGATTACCGCCATACGTCTCATCATGATTACCATCAAATAGTAGGAGGATGCAACAACAAACACAGCTTGGAAATAGAAATAAACAGATCAGGGTCAAACCTACACTGCAAGTTATCAGCAGTTTAGATAAGGGGGTCATGGTAATGGGCTTGGGGGTCACGGTTAGATTCGTTGCTGGTCCAGATTAGTTTAGAACTGCTACTTGGGTTTAGAGGGGGTGCTAATAATACATATTGGACCTATGTGGAATGTGTTTTTTTGCTTGAATCAAGCTCTCCGTTTGTTTGTTTTTCAAACTCTTAAATGCTTTCGTCTTCTATTCAGTTCCATATCGGACGTCAACCTCTCTGGGCGTGTCTGATATGCCCTCCAGGATATGCTGGATTTGGTTGAGCACCTTTTCATGGAACACTATGTCCAGGTGAGCCAGCCCTCGGTACTCCGTCACATGGACGGGCTGCTCCTGCTGCCCCGACCACCTTTTGCAAAGACTCATGCTGAAGCTGTCCACTGTGTCATCCCCATCGGCGTAAACAAAGTCCACCGGGTCCTCGTTGGGAAACGCCTCGTTGTAAATGTATGTCACCGGAGTTGGAAGCCCCACGCCATACATACACCACACCTCAACACCAGGTGGGTGGAGATCACCGGTGAGGTTCTTGGTGTCCTCCCACATGTGCCTGGAACCAACAAGAGGATAATGGGGTTGTGACATGGAGTGGTACAGTTACCAAAACTTTAAAGCATGGATCACATGACTACTTGTGAAAGGGGTCGTTTATAGTGATGAACCCTCTGAGAATTATAACCTGACTCTGTAGCTTCACTCAGCTCTATGGAACTTTATAGCAACCTTAAAGAGGACCTATTATGCTCATTTTCAGGTTCTTATTTGTATTTTGGGTTTCTACTAGAACATGTTTACATGCTTTAATGTTCAAAAAACGCTTTATTTTTCTCATACCGGCTGTGCTGCAGCACCTCTTTTCACCCTCTGTCTGAAACGCTCTGTTTGAGCTCCTGCCCCCCCCCTCCTGAAAAGCCCAGCCTGCTCTGATTGGTCAGTTGGCCCACTGTTATGATTGGTCAACTGAATCGAACTCTTTGGACTTCGCTCCAGCTCCGCTCTAACTAGCTTTGTTTGAGGGCCTGTCAAACTAGCCGCTAGGCTAAATGTGTTACTTGGTGACATCACCAAGTTTCGTAAGAAAAGGCGGGACTTCAAGCGAAGTGTTTCAGGTAGATCAGGAGCGGTGTTTCTGTGGGGGAGAGTAACTCCCTTTGGTATGGACTTTGTGCTTTGTACCTTAACAGACTTTTTACATGCACGAAAAAACTATAAAACACATAAAAATGAAAGGGAAACGCACGAAAGCATAATAGATCCCCTTTAATTAGCACTTAACACAAAGTATAGCTGAATTTTACTTTGAAATGTCATTAGTTTTTAGGTATTTGGTCACAAACAGTATTGGACTGATGATGATGCTAGATGAGTAGTTAAAGAACCACGCCCATTTTCAAAATTCATAGATGTTATTCCTATGGTCTAATCACCAATGGTCGGAATCATCATCATCATTGAGCAGGTTGTCATGTGTCTTAAGGAGTAAACCTGATCATACATTGCCACTGCTATGATGTAGCCACTGTCCTGCAAATCATTAACATTCCCAAAGCATTTGAGTCAGTTAGATAGTCAGGAACATACTGTAGTACATCTGAAAATGAAGTGGGTGATGTGAAGGCTGTGTAATAACATTAAAGCTGTTAGTTACCAGCCGTCCTCATAATTGATGTCTGTGAAGAAGCGCTGGTAGTCCTTGGTGGTGTAGTTAAAGGTCGGTGTGGAGATGAACACATGGTCCTTGGACCAGGCCATCTCAGATGGCAGCATCCAGGGATTAGTTGTCGTCATTCTCTGCTCCTCGCGGATCTTGATGTTGGATATCATCGGGATGCCGTCATTTTCACCTGAATAGTAAGTACGTTTATTATTACTTATTATTCTTTTGTCCATACTGTGGTTTATGTGATACTTCTGCTCTTTTTTTTATTGTTTTAATTTTATTCTTTACACATTCTTTACATCACACTGATGATATACTGTATATATAAAGATGTACTGTATATATATATATATATGTAATTTTTTGGAGGGGGAGATTGTGCTCCTTGTAGTTTCTGAGATAGAGACATTTTCTTATCATACTATATTTAGTATTTGGGCATATGGGACGACTGTTTTTTCCTAATATATAATGGAGTTTATGGCAAAAAACAGTAGTCCCATGTGCCCAAATACTAAATATAGTATGATAAGAAAAACTCACTTTTCAGCCATCAGCTGGTTGTTTCAAAGTTAAAACTGCCGTGTGAAGTTTTTTGATCCTCAGTAGTAATAAAGATAACAAAAAATATGAAAGACCAGGTGCAGCTCCAGTTACTATAACCTCTTCTATAGTAGTACTTTGCCTTTACCTGACGCCAGGACTCTAAGTGGTTTAACAGCACCCCCCCATGGAGCTGCCAGGGAAATAAAGCCCCTGATGTACTTGTCCTTCCAGGCCTGAGGCTGGTGGTTGAGGAAGTAGAGGACGTAGTGGCAGCCCATGCTGTGTCCCAGCAGGTAAACGGGCTGCTGGTACTGCTCGTACATCTCCTCGGTCAGGTCCTGCAGCTTTGACAAATACTCTGCATTCTCATCTGTGGGAGGAGGACGACAGGAACTTTGATAAGTGCATGTATAAGTGTGCGTAATGTACAATAATTATCCTCTACCTCATCATCATCATCATCATCAGTATGACATATTACCACCATATAAAGTTGTTACTGTATGGCTAACATGGCTAGCATTTGTGAGTATTTGGAGTCGTGTTTCTGGCCACCTGAATGTAAGTCTAATATAGAGTGCTCAGGGATGACGTATTTTTGTTGTCCAATCAGGAAGTTAGCGTCGCCATGGTTCCCTCGACAAAAAGCCAACAGGATTTTTCCATTGGGTTTTGGATTATAGCAGAAAATAAGCTCTGTGTTAAACACACGTTTATGATACTTACACGTTTTGTTCAGCAAGATAATCTCCACAAATGAACACCACTTTAGGATTTTTTAAGTGTAAGCGACTGTTTGCTAACACGTTCGCCATAATAACCTTATACAGTGATAATACAGTAGCCTATGTCAATGTTGTGTTGCCCTCAAGTGTCCAAAAAATGGATGCAGCTTTAGTATAAACATAAACAATATGATCAGTGAAGCTTTAAATCAATTTTTGTGTAAAGGGGGCCTTTAAAGAGTCAGATATATCTTTTTTGTTTTGTTTTCTCATCTGATGTTTTTACTTTATTCTGTTCTTTCACCCAGTAAAGCTGAAGTTGGTAACTTTGAAGTAGCATTGCTCCGGCCGGTGGGCGTTACCTGGTTTTGGCTTGACATTTGAGGTGAGAAATAGGCATTACAGTAACAGAATATTGATTCATATTTGATCAGCGCTGCCTAGTTTGACAGTTTGATCGAAGTTTGCAAGTTTCACGAGCAGTGATTGACAGCTGCCCAGAGACTGCTCGGCTCCAGCTCGGCAGTGATTGGTTGTTTTTAGTTCGGGCACGGTAGAAACATGGAAATGCCATTATGAGCACTACGAGGAGGCAGAGGAACATGATTGTTTCCACTGATTATCTGTCTCACGCACTACAGTCAGGATATAGTGATAGTTTTATATATCATATTTGTTCAAAGTTACCAACTACAGCTTTAATACCATCACAGGGAAAGGGAGTCTAACTTAAAAAAGACATGCTGAGTTGGTCTGCAGGCTCCTTTTACACTTCTGATGTACTTTTTATACTTCCAAGCCAACACACGCTAGATATACTGTACTGTACAAAGCTCTTTAAATCAACCAGTTACCATGTGAGTGTGCATGTGAGGGTGCATGAGTAGTTTTGCCATTTACTGGGAGCTAATCTCCAATCGTACGGCGCTCCTCGGACTGTCTCGTTTCGGGTGTAGCCCACGTTGACCAAATGTTGCACCATCGTGAAAAAATAACCTGCAAAAACCAGTAGTAGACTCAGTCAATAACATCAATCAACACTACTTGGTACAAAGCAGCTGAGCTACGACGTGCATGCAAGATATTTAATTAAGATAGCTAGTGTAGAAATTAAGCACAGACCTCTACAGTATGTTGGACAAATTGCTTTCATGAAATCTTTTGACATTTCTGTATTATTCAACAAATGAATTCTTGGAGAGATGACAGAAACCCCCTGAATCCACCAGAACAGATGCATTTTTCTCACCAGCCAATTTGTTAAGATCAAGAAACTCAATGGGATATGTCTGCCCAAATCCTGGCACCCGCACCTGCACCCCCGGTGAGTTGGAAGATCGCCGAGACGTCCTGTTGTAAACAAGTCTGGGGCACGCACACATGGACAAGGACATTCACGTCAGTTTAGTTGGACAAAAACATTCTCTAATGTGACTCTAATAATATCTGAAAAAGAACAAAAATATTGTGCTTCCCAATTATACAATTATACTCATTATTACACTAGAGAATGGTTGGTAGAGAGTACACGGGGAGACTATAGAGTGGTGCAGGGATAACATATTTTTGTAGGCCAACCACGAAGTTAGTATCGCCCTGGTTCCCTCGACAAAAAGCCCATGGAATTTTTCCATTGGGGGTTGGGTTTAGTTATTTTTAGCCACTTGTTAGCTACAAAATTCCCAAGTAGGATATTTACTGACTCATTTTATATTGTAGAACAAAACGTAAAAATCTCGCAGACCTTATTTCAGGCATCTAACTGCAAACCCATTGACTTCCAGATGAGGGAACCGGAAGTGCTAAAATGCAAACTCATTTACGGGTTTTACGACTCATTCCTGCATCAATCTATAGAGACAATGCTTAAAGGTGATACATAATACAGAAGAGGATATGTGTTACCTAATGTTATCAATCCAGCAGTCTACACCTATAGGCATGAACATGTTGAGGTCAATCCAGAGGGGGAACCAGTGCTCCGTCTTCTTGTAGCACAGCCAGCTGACCAGTGTTGGCTTGTCGATCTTAGCTTCCAGACGGTTCCCCAAGTTCCCTGGCACTGGACACACACACACACACACACACACATACCATGTCAGTGAATCACAATAAGCACAGAAATCTTAAGTCTACTGTTAGGTCACAAGATGAATCTGAGGGGTCACAAGACATTTAATGGAATAGGAGGAGTTCTGCTACATAAAGTCAAATCCATTTTTGGATTTTTCTTTTTTTTGTGGAATAATCGGGCCTCTAGCAAGTATTCATCTGAAAAGTTTAGGGGGTAAAATCATGCTTTGGTAGACACACTGCATACATGGATCGCAAGTAGGAATGGGACAATATGGAGACTTAACGTCACGACGATCCCGGCAAAACTAATTGCGATTCACGGTATTATCCAGATTATCATCAAAATATGTTTAAACTCTTAAAATGGCACTGAAACATACAGGAATCACTTTACCTTATATTTTGTTAAGAAACAAATACTTTTTTTGCATCACAGAGAGGACACATCTTTTGTATTGAACATCCTTTTAAGTGAAAAACAAACAATCAGACATTTTTAAATAAGGTTATCATAAATCATAAAGGAATAAATAAAGTATAAATACAATAAAAAATAGCAACATTGTGTCTGTTCCCTCTTACATGGAAATTCCATGAATTCCTATTTATCACTTTTCTTCAATGATAGCAAGCTAGACATCTTTTTCAAGTCACTCTAGTGAGGATATTCATAATTATCCCGATAATGGAAATTCACCATTTCACCACCATCAACTTATTGATATGTGTTTATGATAACACTTCATTTTACAGGTCTGCAAATTTCATGGTAATTAGATGATAATTAGCAAGTAACCCATTTGAAATTTACCAAATTACCCCAAAATCTACCTCAAAATTGATCGAAAATGACTTTATTTAAACATTATTTAATAATTATATTCCACTTTTTCCCAATGGCTGGTAATTTATTTAATACATTTCCAGGAAAAGAATATAAAGTTAATTGATATGCTTTATTTCTATGTCTGTTCAAAAATAGATAATAATTAGCAAATAACTTATTTGAAATTTCTTAAAAAACTCCCTGAATCATGACATTAGCTACCAGGTTACATTTGTGTCGACAATAAGTCACACAATGGTGAGATTTGTTCCTGATCAGAAGTATCTTCTATTAGTTTTGGTTTTCCAGTTCCAAGGAAGAGCAGCACACAGCAGCTTCTCAAGCCTATATGCCCTATTTTAACCATTATATGCTATTTTAGCATATCATTATTAAATCATGTTTATAATAAAGTAATTTTCTATCAATTTTGAGGTGAATATTGGGGTAATTTGTCAGTAATTCCAAAGAAATTTCAAATAGGTTACTTGCTAATTATCACCTAATTACCATGAAATTTGCAGACCTTTAAAATGAAGCATTACCGTGTTTTTTATCATGATCTGCAATAAAATTCTTTATAGTCCCATTCCTAGTCAAGTTAACTTTGTCATATTTTTAGGGGTCACCGGTTCAAAAGGCTGAATAACTACTGCTGTAGGTCGCCTTTCATTCAACGGTCTTATTTGGCACATTGGAGAAGTTTGCCTTCAGGGCTTTCTGCCAGAAATCTCCTCAGGTTTAGGCAACAAACTTACGTGGTTAGGTTCAGGAAAAGGTCATGGTTTGGGTTCAAATAAAGCCTTTCTAGTGTATAAAAGGGAAACTGTTACAGTTGAGAAGGATTGAGGTTGAAACTCAACTTTGGGTCCCAAAAATGTTTTGGACGGCTCTGCAGATAGGCAATATAAACAAAGTATGTACAATCTTATCTTTGGTCCCTTTGTAACATCCTTCATTTCATAACTGAATCTGAAGATTCTGGCCAATATTAACCTTGGCTGTAAATAAAGCTGTTTTTGTTGCTAAAAAATTGTTTTTGCATAATATCTTGCAGAATGTGTGACATTACAGTGGATCTAAAAGCAAGTGAAGTATGTAGTAAAATGTTCATTATGACTGAACAGCAGGTTTTCTCTGCGTTTCGTCAGATATTTGCAGAGATTTCTCAACTTTTCAATACCTGGAAACCCTCGACTGAGAGCTCCTCTGCAGTACACTGGACAGTGACCTTTTGACTGCAAACAAAGAGTCATAAGCGGTGGGAAGAGAAAATATCCTGCAATGTAATCTCAAACTGACACAAAACCTACTCTCTTGAATGACAAATCAGTTTAATATTCTGTTTTGCACATAGTCAATGTCAAACACACTGATTACATGGTGACTGCAAAGGATGAACCACAAAAGTAGACGCCCAGTTTGACCAATAACCTTTTATAACCCCTAATATATGTGTAGAAGATGAAGAAGGCTGTTTTTACTGCACTATATCACAATCAAGTTGCTATAATACATTACTTTACTGTCTTTTGATGTCACAGACTCAGTGAAGTCCAGTAGTTAATAACACATTTTACTGTATATTAGTTTGTACTTACACAATTAAAGCTGTAGTCGGTAACTCTGAGCAAATATAATAAAAAAGTTATTTTCATAAAAATGTCACTATATCCTGACAGTAGTGCATGAGACAGATAATCTGTGATAAAAATCATGGGTAGCACTTCATTTTATGCACTTCACAAATTTCATGGTAATTAGTGAAGGGAGCTAAGCGACGCGGTTGCTTAAGCCATGTTTTTTACTTAAAAGAAAAAAAAAAAGTCTAAATTTACCCAGGATTCATAGCTAATTAGTCCTAGTTAGTCCTACTAGACAGCTTTGTGGAACAGGTGAATTTAGACATCTATTTAAAGTTTGATCTAAGCCATAGTCAAAGTATATCTTTATGAAACTGGGCCTTGACCACATGAGGACAATAATCACAGGAACAGGTATACAGTACCAGTACAATGTACTTGGCAGCTTTCCTCTATGTGGGTGGGTGACCTTACTTTAGAGCAGACCTGGGCATTATACGGCCCGCCGGCCGGAACCGACCCTCGTGATGGTTCTGCCTGGCCTTGGAGGTCTCAGACAAACCACACAACTTTACTTACGAAGCTAAAAAAAACAGTAAAGAAAATAGCTTTTATTTTGACACGCTTGTGTTTCACTAGTGTGCTTTTTCCTGTCACACTTGAAATTGATGTGAATTGATGTGAGTGATGTTTGAAGTAGCGTCACCTGCTGAGGCAATAGGTTGGTGGTAAAGCTGTGTGCTTAGTTCGCAACAAACGTGTGGCTGTATTCTATATATACTTTGTTTTGCCCTGATATTCCAGGTGCTTTGTAATCAGATGTCATCAGCAGGAATGGTTCATTGCACCCTGAGTGAACGCTAGCTTGTTGTGAAGGAGGATAAATAACTCACCAAACATATGCTAAATTTTGGCGAGGAAAAACTGTCATGGTTATTTTTCTAAGGGGTCCCTTGACCTCTGACCTCAAAATATGTGAATGTAAATGGGTTCTATGGGTACCCACGAGTCTCCCCTTTACAGACATGCCCACTTTATGATAATCACATGGAGTTTGGGGCAAGTCATAGTCAAGTCAGCACACTGACACACTGACAGCTGTTGTTGCCTGTTGGGCTGCTGTTTGCCATGTTATGATTTGAGCACTTCTGCTGAGCATATTTTTTTATACTAAATGCAGTACCTGTGAGGGTTTCGGGAAAATATTTGTCAGTGTTTTGTGTTGTTAATTGATTTCCAATAATCAATATATACATACATTCGCGTAAAGCAAGTATATTTGTCCGCTCCCATGTTGATCAGAGTATTAAATACTTGACAAATCTCCCTTTAAAGTACATTTTGAACAGATAAAAAATGTGTGATTAATTTGCGATTAATCACGATTAACTATAGACAATCATGCAATTAATCGCGATTAAATATTTTAATTGACTGACAGCCCTAATTTTTACATTACCCATGGATTCAAAGACTACTAGTACATGAAAGGTGTCACTCGTAGTGATGAACCCACAGAGCATTATTATACAAGTCTTCAGTTCCTCTTAGCTCTATGGAGCGTTTTAGAGTGTTTAAGCTCATTTTTTTGGTTTTACGGACTGTAACCTTACTGTTTTGGTTCAATCTCACTTGGCTGAAGCAGGCAGGTTAAAAAAAAAAAAATGATCACGGACAACATGCGATTAATCACGATTAAATATTTGAATCGATTGACAGGCCTAGTAGATATGCAGTTTTTAATGATACAGCAACATTTCATAATTTATAGCAAATTATTCCCTGGACCCCACTTTGACAATTACTGGCACAGGCTACTCCCAAATAGATTTTCAATTAAATTAGCACTTAAACCAGATGACATACACTTATAGCATGGAAGAGCTTTCCTGATGAACCCTGATGGCTGCTCTGGGTAAATCTGGATATGCATTAAGATAGTCTGACAACTGAGCATCTACAGAAACATGAACCACAACACCACTCCCTGTGCTTACCGATAATGAGTGGTGGAGTGCTGTTGCTTGCTACTCTGGGTTTGGCGTTTGGAGGGAAGACCACGTTGATGATCCAGAAACCTGAGGAGTGCTGCAGCCCGAGCAGACACACCAGCAGCAGCACCGAGCAGAGGCGTCCTCCGGGTCCCATGTTTACTGTCACACAGCGGCGGTGTTGCACGGTGGTGCACGGGGCTTTGTCTCTCGGTGTTAGAGCTGCTGGGGGAGGAGAGAGAGACCTGGTCAACTGTAAAATACTCAAACACCTGGTGTACAATAATACTCAACTAGCAGGACACAAGCAGGCAAACACAACGTGTAATGTCCCATTGCCCTTATTGATCGTCCTCCAGATCACATGTATTTATTTACACAACAGCATGTGAATGATTGACAGAGAGCTTTAACAAGTTGGAAGTTAATATTTTAGTCTTATCACTCATGATTATTGGCTTTAAATGAACATTGAAGGCATGCCGGTTTAAAGTTCATTAAAAACAGATGTTATTGAAGTTACATTGTGTAGTAAAACATCTGTTTGAGGCTACTTACAGTCAAAGAGGCAAAGCGTCCAGTTCAGTTGACACTCAGAGCTGCTCCAGATGCTCCAGCTGTGAGGCTGTGAGACAACCTTCCGGTCAACTGCTGCTGCGTTCAGGCTCCGAGTAAAAAGTCCAGGACTTTATGGATTTTTTTGTGTGGAAATGATAAGAATTTGTAACAATAACACAATCTAAGTTATCACATCATTGGAAAATAGAACAAAACGTTTGATTGTTGGTGGTTTGTTTCACAAAGCAACGGACAGACTTTATTTTTCCTTTTCATTATAGTCAGAATTAAGAGATCTCAAAGGTCAAAGGTCAACTTTATTATTCCACAAGGGGAAATTCATGTGGTCATATACACGTCCCATAAAAACAACATATAAAAAACCTCACACATTTCCCAGGATCCTGCGCACACTCCTCCCCTCCAGCACACACACACCCACACACACACACTAGCAGAACCTCCAGTACAATACCGCCGGTACAAAAAATACACCCTCCACAATATAAAATATAAACTCTATACAAAGTGCAATCCAACAATCTTAGTATACAGAGAAACACCGTCCAAAACAGTACACAGTATAGGGTGGGCTACAGCCTATTTACCTCTCGTTTAGAAGTCTAATTGCCGTCGGCACAAAAGATTTGCTATACCTCGTTGTTCTAATTTTTTTTTCTGCAGGAATCTGCTATTTGATCTGATACTCATTTTGAATTTCTGATGGAGAGGGTGGGATTTATTTATTTTATTTTGTTTAACCTTTATTTAACCAGGTTAGTCCCATTGAGATTAAGAACCTCTTTTCCAAGGGAGACCTGGCCAAGACGGTCAGCACCAAGAACACTAAGTTGCAGACACAGACGCAAATAGAGATAAAATACAATTCACAAACACTAAAAGCATTAAAATTTGCATTAAAAGAGAACTATCTAAAGACAAA
>CAKAOI010032684.1:0-52063 GCA_916701655.1 Sebastiscus albofasciatus
TATCGCACTATTACAAGAAAGTCACATCGGAGGTCACTGTGTTTTTCAGGTGCAAATACGATGCATTCTTCCCCCATACAATATGTATCAAACTAAAGGTGGAAAAATAGCACAGAACGGATATACACGAGACTCAAGGAAGGTTGGAGTTGAGAAAAGAAATGTGAAGTAACTTTTAATCTACAGGAACATTTCAATAACATCAGACAGAATGTGTCTAGACAGAAAGATAGTTAACTAAAATAATGAAACCAATCAAAAATAGGGCGGTCAAAGTTAACGCGTTAATGCAAATTCCTTTTAACGGCACTGATTTCTTTAATGCATTGACGCAACTTGCGATTTTTAGGTGGTAGCGGGCTCCGTTTTAAAGAGTGAATATGCCATCATATGAAACTAGAAACTGTCATGGGCAATTTTCAAAGGGGTCCCTTGACCTCTCACCTCCAGATATGTGAATGAAAATGGGTTCTATGGGTACCCACGAGTCCCCCCTTTACAGACATGCCCACTTTATGATCATCACATGCAGTTTTGGGGCAAGTCATAGTCAAGTCAGCACACTGACACACTGACAGCTGTTGTTTCCTTTTGGGCTGCAGTTCTCCATGTTAGATTATGATTTGAACATATTTTGTATGCTAAATGCAGTACATTGGACACTGTTTGTCATTTTTTGTGTTGTTAATTAATTTCCAATAATAAATAGACACATACAATTGTATAAAGCAAGCACTCCAACCACACCACTCCCTTGTTGATAAGAGTATTGACAGTATGAAGAAAAAAGATTAAAAATGTATGATTTTATATATATAAATATATAAACATATATATGTGTGTGTGTGTGTGTGTGTGTCCCCTTTATTGTTTATTTGGATTGAACCAGTAATCTGCAGTGCTGCTCCCAGGTCAGCCATTGTGAGTTGTTTATTTGTACGAAGAAGAAGAAAAAAAAGAAACAGTGAGAAACATTTTTGTCAGCCAGCCTCGGGGCGAAAGCCTGTAGACTGGGGTTCAAAAGGCAAAAAGCTTCACTTTTAGAGCTCGTGGGGAGCTGGGAACCGCGAGGTCAAAGGTCATCAGAGAGGAAGTTTAATAAAGAAAGAAAGGGAGGGCGAGATGCAGCAGGGGGGGAGGGCGTTTGATTGATTGTTTCCTGTCTGTGCACCAGTCAGCTCTCTCATCCCTCTCTCTACTGCATTGCCACTCTGTCCACTCCAGTGTCCTAAATGGCTGTTTATTAGAAACTATGTTGCCATAGCGATGTACAAAATATAGAGGAAAGACCCAACGGACAACAGTTGTAACAGTAAGACCACGCTGAGCTGATGAATTATTTGGCTTTGAAACATTTATTGCACGGCAGTATATAATAACCAATATCTATAATAACCTGAAAGAGTGAATAATACGAAGCAATAAAATCATTGAACACACAGAGAGGGCAAATCGGACAATGCAGCTATTATTTGTAGTGTGTGTGTGTGTGTGTGTGTGTGTGTGTTGGGTCAACCTGTGTTTCACTCTCTTTTCCTTTTTTTATCTCCTTCGGGGTGAAGCTGCTATTCAACACATTCCTTTTGTTTAACCTTCTAATTGGAAGACGTCTAGAAGGAGCGCGCAGTCTTATATGGCATCACAAGTCTGATCTCACACACACACACGTACACACACACACACCACACTATAGTCTCCCACAGCGGCTGTGAGAAAGGGGAAAAAAAAGACACAAGACAAAAAGATCAAATTATCAGCTACATTTAATTACCCACAACTAGACAGACACAATAACGGTGCTAAATCCAGATTTGTCTGCGCTCGGAGAAGAGAGAGAGAGATAATTCAGTCAGACCGAATCTCTCTCTCTCTCTCTCTCTCTCCCTCCCTGTCTCTCTCTCTCTCTCTCTCTCTCTCTCTCTCTCTCTCCTCTTCCTCATTCCTTTGCAGCAGGGAGTGAAGGCATTGCTGCAGAGTGAAGTGATGACAGCTTATCGGATTAGGGATCGGAGGATAATAAATACCCTTGTTTGATTTCTCCACCCATACTCCTTAAACATGATTACTGCTCACTGTTACCGCCAACATGACATTATGGCGCACTGCGCGGCGGCGGTGGCGGCACAGACATTTGCATAATGTTTATAGAGATGGTAAGAAGCGATGGCTGCAGACTGGAAGGGATGCTGAGGGATGCGTTGAGCCGTCACTCCCCCCTCCGTCTTCCTTTCTCTTTATCATGTTTGTTGCTGTTCTCTTTTGACCTTGTTACCGCTTTCTATGAAAACACACGGAGCCGTACAGGGTTTCGTAGTGCACGCTAGCTGCGCTCACTTGTGCATGTCTACTCCCTCCTCCGAGATGATTTACTTAACACTCCCTGTAATAAAAAGATGAATTATACCTATATTCATTTTTTATTCTTTAAATGTAACTCCAGATTCTTGGATCCAGGTCCAAGTTGGCAGAATGCCCGGATCCGCTAAACTCCGAGGCTGACGAATCTCCTATTGAATTTTTGAACTCTTCTTTTTTTTTTTTTTATTAGCAAGGAGCAATTTAATTTCTAACCGGCACTGATCGTCTCTTTCGCCAGTCGGAAAAGTCAAACATCACCAATGGCAAATTACATCCGCTGTAGCTAATAAATGTTAATTCCATTAAAAAAGTTGACAAAAGGCCAAATTGAAACTTGTCTTTTTGTCTGTCTGGTCAGTGTGCTCTTTGAAAGCAGGTGTCTGCACTCAGCCGACGGTCATTTGTTAGAGAAAGGCACATCGTTCTATCGCCACCGTGCCAATGCGAGTGGAATGTGTTGAGTCTTCTTTAATGAAACTATAAAGCTGATTGTGTCACTTCAATGTCAGGAGTCAGAATCTCCCAGTGAAACTTCCATTCATATCATATCGATAGTTTAACCCCTTACAATCCTCGAGGCCGCCGGCACCCTCGGCCAACATCATCGTCTTTTGTTAAGCTAAATTGTATTGAGGAAAAACTGGCATGGTGATTTTCAAAGGGGTCCCTTGACCTCTGACATCAAGATATGTGAATGTAAATGGGTTCTATGGGTACCCACGAGTCTCCCCTTTACAGACATGCCCACTTTATGATCATCACATGCAATATAAATGTGTTATTTTGGCCTATTCTACAATGGCGTGTTTGAATATTTCTGCATACTGGGATCCCTAAACACTCTTGGAGTTACATAAGCACTTATCACTGTAAAGCTGAGAGTCTTGTGGATCCAATGAGCCCAACTGTATTCATGATGTTAGTCCCCATAGGAGCCATTTCATATAGTGAGACCATTTTTTGAAACCTGACCTCACTGTGTAAAGTGACCTGTGGTGACCTCTAGGATAATCACAGCCTCATGAAACTTTACAGCCACAAACTGCAAACCTAGAGCATTCAGAGGATGGATGGCTTCCCTAGATAGATTGACAATAAGGGGGTTTCTGAGCAGTTTCCAGTGCAGAAATGCTAGCCATCCAATCGCCGAGAAATGCAATTCTTACAGAAATCTCCAAATGTCAAAGGTTTTTGAAACCAAATCACAGCATGGCTTTTTTCTATGGTATTCCTCAAGCCCCTAAAGTTCCAGTACTTTCAGAAAGTCTTACCCCCCCCAACCAGGGCCTTTTTTGGGGGGGTAAAAAGGCCCCAGAAAATGTCCCCAGAACTTAATTTAGACCCTGGTCCCCTGCAGTCGAAACGCGATGAGTTCCTCAAAAGGTTCTTAGTTCTAGGTGAAAGTTCTGGTAGTGGAAACGGGGCTTTACAAGTTTTCAGTATAACATGGGACAGTGACTATTACAGCTAATTCCACATACTTACTGACATAGTTGAGACACTTGGGAGGAGTTAAGATTTACACCTTGTTTTAGCATCTGGCTAGAATGCATCTCAACCCACCTCCTGAGCTGGTTTTCAATCTCTCTTGAATGCCTCTTGGTTGCATTAGATGTGCTTTTTTTAATAAATCAGATTTGGACTTGAGAGGGATTCGAAACTGGATTCAGATTTGATCAAGTCAGATCCTGACCCAAAACGTCGCATATCACCAAATGCCGTGCCATAATCTATCGTTACACCACAACATGTAATTAACTGTCTGAAATATATGTTTATATGTGTGTGCATGTGATCCTGGATGGTCACATGCACAAATGTGACTCAACGGGTTGGGTCAGGTCCAATCAGAGAATCAAAGCTCTAGTACAGAGGCCTTAAGCAGGCTGACAGAGCTATCAGTGTTTCTGCTACACTACAGTGACACTGACCAGACGCCCCAACTATTGGAATGTGTGCTACAGTACATGCACGTGTGTGTCAGCCAGTGTGTATTATCAGTGTGTGAATGTATACAGTATGTGTATGTGTGTGTGTGTGTTGTAGCCACTTTCTCAACTTGTGACCTTGCGGTGAACTTCACTCCATTCTCATTCAGCGAGCATCACACTGAGCCTACTAGCAACATTAGCTAATTACAGCTGGGACGCTTGCTGGCTTTCTCTCCCCGCAGCTCTTGTGCACATGCATGGGCGCGCACGTGATTGCCCCCCAGCACGACTCTAAGGCAACAGTGTCTAGACAGACATCGGCGTGAACGATCTTTCTCCGGAGAAACAGACACTCGTCTGTTGAAGTCTGTAGCGTCGACTCAGTTGGTTTTACCGATGTCAAAAATGGAGCCGTGGTGCTGTTTTCTGACTGAAGAGTTTAGCTCTGTTTCAGCTCTCTTAGTTTGACTTTTAAGACAGTTAATCTGTTTTGTTCACTTCATCTGATGAAATTAAGATGTGAAACTTTAGATTGACAGATAAATAGAGAGAGCAATGTCAATGATATGACCTCATTTGATACTATACTGCTTCTTTCCTGTTGTGCCGGTTTTAGTTTCAATTGAAGAGGACTGAAAGAAGGGAGAGAGAAGAGTAAGATAGAGAGAGGGATAGAGAATACTGGGAGAGAGAGACCAGAACAGATGCAGGCAGAGAGAGAGAGAGAGAGAGAGAGATGTTGTCAACATCCTCTCCAGGGAGACAAAGGTCTCCATTGTAATTCAGTTGTTGTACCGTATTTTGTTTTGATGTCCAATGTTTTGGGCTTTTTGCCGGTGCCATATGCCATAAAATACCCGTGTGAATGTGTGTGTGGGTTTATAAGGGCCCCAACACACCAAGCTGGCCATCAGCTGCTGTCAGACCATCACCTGTAGTTTTTGAGGTGTGTTGGCCGTTCGGACTGATTGAGAATGATGAATTGGCAACGGAGGCCGTCAGTAAAAAGAGCTTTATGGGTTTTCCTTTACTTTTTTTTTGAGTGCAGAGGGCCTGCCCTAAAAACACAAACGTCTGTCACTGAGTGACTGAGTGATGAAGTTACACGATTTATCGGTCGAGTGTTGGAGTTTCCTCATTGGCCGTTGCTCTTTCAAAATGAAAAGGCGAGCGGGGGGCTTGTCAGCGGTTCCACTCTCCAGATCCAGTGACGGAGGGCGTCTCAACATTTTCCATTCATTTCCTATGGAAAGCAGGTCCAGCGTGACGCGTTCAGCTCACATAACTTGGACCAAGCTGTCAAACTAGGCGATCCAGTTCTAAAATGAAACGAGACTCAGCAGCGGCGTGGCATATTTCTCGCTTAAAATGTTTTCAGAAGTAGATTTTGGTGGATTGTTTAGACGAAATAACAGAAAGTTTCCGAGCAGGCCACCATGATGTTTCCTGTTTGAAGCGGCAAGCAGAAAACCAGGAACCAATCAGGTGCATTCCACGATAGGGTACTTCACAGCTCGAACGGCCAGTTGTGTGGAGCAACGCGTCCCCTAGTGTCCTCGCTAGACCTGGTGGACATGAACCGCTGGATTTAACATTATAGACATGAACCCTGACTATTTGTATATTGCCACACAGTCACAGACTGATCATCTAGCTTCTCATCTCACAGCTTCTCACTACATTTTGGAACCTGGATGCAGGGATTTGCTCCCATTCAGTCATGAGAGCATTAGTGGAGTCAGACACTGATGTTGGGTGATAAGACCTGACTCACAGTCGGTGTTCCAGCGCATCCCAAAAAACTGTGAGATGAGGTTGAGGCCAGGGCCCAGGCAAGTTCTTTATGATCTTGTTTAGTGCACAGAGGCACTGTCATGTTGAAACAGGAAAAGGCCTTCCCGAAAACTGTTGCTACAAAGTTGGAGGCACCATATTGTTTAAACTATCATTGTATTGTTGTAGAATTAAGGTTTCCATTAATTGGAACTAAGGGTGTTTTCGGTGCTTCGGTACTTTTGCGGTGCTTTCACAAGCCAACATTTGGTCTGGCGCAAAACAACCGGTCCGAGACCATCTCTTGAAAGTGGTCTCGGTCCAGTTCAGAGCAAACCCTAATGCGGTTCGATTGCAGTGAGAACCTAATCCAACCCGATTGCAGAAAGTGAACCTGCTGGTCTTTGTTGAGGTGGTAAATGACAGGTTGTCATGAGTGGGAGAGGACTGACTTGGATTTAAGCAGAAGTCTGATGAACACAAATAATACGCTAAATAAAATCTACAAAAATGATAACGTTTATAAAGTCATTCAAGATAAACTGAAGGAGAAGGGATTAATGTGCGCAGTCAACGGTCAGCGAATCCCTGTATAGAATTTTAATCGGCCTGTTTTCATTTGTCCACTGTGAAATCGAAAACTCTGATTCGGGCTAGCCAAACGGACTACAACTTGTTGACTAAACAACCGGTCTTAAACCTCCTGAAAAGGTGAATCTTGATCTGCCGCACTAAAGAGTGATGAGACAACATAAGTCAATATTTTGACCGGTGTTTGTGTCCCGTGTGAAACTTTTAGTTTCACACGGGACACAAACACCGGTCTCCTGGTTGAAAGTCTTGAGTTCATTTGACCCATCCAACTCCCCTCCCGCCCACTCTTAGCGGACTCTCACGCTAATCATTCTAAATCACTTGCTCCGACTGTTGAATAACGCCGCGGTTGGGTTTACATTGAAGTTAGCTGAAAGCCCGGTTCGTCACATACTGTTTCTAAAGGGGTGCCTCCGTGCGTCAGTTTCCAATGCCAACGGGGAACTTACCAAACGGCAATATTTGACGAGTTGGAAGTGAGAACGAGTTGGCAATATATACGTCCATATGTTGGTGACCAACTGGCTGTCAGCTGTAAGCTTTACGTTGTGTTCAAGTGCAACTTTTAAGATGTGAGAACATTTTTTTTATCAGCCAGCCTCTGTGAGAGCTAGCTCTTCTGAGGTCAGCTCGCTGTGTCAGGGTCCTATCAGGGAGACGGGGCTTAAACATAAACTGGAAGCAATCATCCCAGCTGGAGACACCATCAGCCTGAACAAGTAGTTTCACCGTCTCTCAGGGGACAAATAATATGTTCACTTCTTTCCCAACAAAGGAAACAATGTTTCCACCGCTACCAAATATGAGAAATGCAATTTTCTATAGATTTCCCCGTTAGCACAACAAAGCACCACGTGTGACAGGTATCTCCCCGGTGAAGCATGCCGTCGACTTATCGACTCTCCCGACGCCTCTCTCCTTTTTCACTCTGTATGCCTACTGCCTCCTGAAGTATATGCATTGATGCATTGATGAATGTTTTTGCATTTTTTTTTGCAAGTCTTTGCATTGGTTGACTGAGTTCACTTGATGAATTAAAATTCGATATCCTGGATGCACGCTGACAGCATTATAAAACATTGAGCATGCTTCTCGCTTGAGGTCGGAAACGACTCCATAAAGATGACCCATCTGTAAAATCCTGGATGAGCGTTACTTTGTTGGGTTTTCTGAGTATTTCCAGGAAATAATAGATGTGTTCCCTTCATGGTAATTTCATGATAACAACTGGCATAGGGTAATCTTTTTAACAGACCCAGTAACTTTAGCATTATTAAAGTTTTTTGCTCCAAAAGAACCTTTTTTTTTGTCATCTCCTATTCAAAGCCTGTGTTTTACTCCACTGGAATCTAATTTGATTGAGCTTTTACTCGGAGGCGATGCATAAATCTTTCGCAGAACATTTCCTATTAAATCCATTTAAGGAAGTTCAGATGAGTGAACAGTTAGGGAGGGAAGGCTATTTGGCCCCAGCATTGTGTGTGTCTTTGTGTGTGTGTTTGGCGGACGTGAACTTATCAACCCTGTTGCTAACATTATTACCCTCTAGCCATGTGGCCTAGGAGTTAACACACAAACACACGCACCCTTCCAGATATACACGCACACCAGGCCAGGCCACGCTGCCTGTTACTCTGAGTGTCCTGGCTCGGAGACCCAACAGAAACAGACAGCACCAAAATATCACTGCAGGGTTCCCGTGTCAACACTAGCAGATGCAACATTAATTCAATCAGCCACGGAAAGTCACCGAGCGGAATGGGTGCGAGAGGGCCAGCGTCTGAGGGCTGCAGTGGCAGTGTTTAGGAGGCTTGAGGGACCACAGACTTATACTTTTTTTTATGTTGTGGGTCATTTTGGTTACAATAGTATTCAGGAAACACATCCCAACTGTAATTTTTCAAATGGCTTGAGACATTTCCTGGGGATCAAAAGAAAAAGAGAAAAATATTTGAAATGGTTTCATGTTATTTCTGCAGGGAATTGAGTTTACAGCCACCTTTCAGTTTGCTAAGCAGTATAGGGCTGTCAAAGTTAACGCGATAATAATAACGCGTTAAAGCAAATTTCATTTAACGCCACTAATTTATTTAACGCATTAACGCAACTTGGATTTTTTAGGTTGTAGCGGGCTGAGTTTGAAAGCGAGAGTGAAGATGCTGGTATCATATGGAACAAGAAAACCTAATAAATCCATTGGTACCAACCATGTCATACTAGCTTGTCGTGAAGGAGACTAAATAGCTCTCCAAACTTATGCAAATTTTGGCGAGGAAAAACTTTTCAAAGGGGTTCTCAGAATAAAACCTGAAAATGGGTTCTCTGGGTACCCACGAGTCTCCCCTTTACAGACATGCCCACTTTATGATAATCACATGCAGTTTTGGGCAAGTCATAGTCAAGTTGGGTTTGAGTTTGCCATGCTGTGATTTGAGCTTATGTTTTATGGTAAATGCAGTACCTCTGAGGGTTTCTGGACAATATTTATCATTGTTGTGTGTTGTTAATTGATTTCCAATAATATATATATTCATACATTTACATAAAACAAGTATATATGTCCACTCCCATGTTGATAAGATTATTAAATACTTGACAAATCTCCCTGTAAGGTACATTTTGAACAGGTAAAAAATGTGTAATTAATTTGTGATTAAATATTTTAATCAATTGAGAGCTCTACTGAGTAGTAAATCTGTTTTAACCTACATGTACCAGAGACTTACACATTGATAACAACGTGGTGACAGTGAAAAGTGAAGGCAATGTTGAAGTGCCTTAAACTTGCATTCTTTCTAACAGCCAGCAGGGGGCGACTCCTCTGGTTGCTAAAATAAGTCTGATTGTATAGAAGTCTATTAGAAAATGAGCCTACTTCTCACTTGATTTATTACCTCAGTAAACATTGTAAACATCAGTTTATGGTCTCAATCGCTAGTTTCAAGTCTTCTTTAATACAGCATGATGTTCATTTTGTAAAATATGGTCAGACAGGTCGCTACCACGGCGTTGTCCGGTGTGAGAGTTGTCCATGTTTTCAGTTTGGAACTTTAATCTTTTCACAGTGTGTTTTCAGTTCATGAAAGTTTATTGTAACATTTTAGTTGCCTCAAACTGTCTTATTCAGCGTTCAGTTGTACTTAGCTCCGCCTTCTCGTGTCACTTCTGGTTGCAAAAAAAAAAAACAAGATGACGACGGCCAAAATGCCGAACTTGAGGCCTCAAAACAGCAGTCCACAAACCAATGGGTGACGTTATGGTGACACTTCCATGTCTTATACAGCCTGAGTGAGGTGTAAAGTAGATTGCAGTAATGTCACATGTTCTTCGCAGTGTCACACAGATCTCCTGTTTGTTTTTCCGTAATTTTACTATTTAGTTTTACTTGCTTTTCTTTCTGTAAATCCGATCCAGTTTGGTTCACTGCTTTGCATTAGTATTTGCAACACCTGCCTTGTATTGTCACCGAATGTTTATGTGCAGCAGCAGGAGATCACAAAAACCCTGGGAATTACAAGTGAGTTAACAAGCCGTTTAGGTAATAATCTGTGAAATTTCACATAAGTAAATGTCTCCTTAGCCTCAGTCTCAACACAAAAAAGGGAGAAGTGTCTCAGTCTACATTGCTTCTGCCTTGCTGGCCAACAGTTCCCTACCTTTTTGGCACCGCAGACTGTTTAATGTTGACAGTGTTCACGTTATGCAGATGGAGGAGCTGTGGTGGGTGATGATGGACCGATTACCTCCCGCATGGATGACCTACTTAAGTTCAAAATCAGTGTCCCGTTGTTGTGGGTGGGACATGGAATGCGGAGGAAAGATATAGCACCGTCTCACCAAGTTAAAGGTATTACTGCTGAAATACCTTATAAGCCTATAACGTTATGTAATAATTATTCAGCTCTCTATTCTCTGAATCATTTTGTTTTGCTCCGCAAATGTTCTGTGAACCTCAGAACTGAGGTGTGATTCTGCATTTGTTCGTTTGAATGTGGGGACTTCATTAGGAAGCAGAATAAATAAAAGAATAATATTGTTACCAAGAGCTGTACGATGGGGTGTTAAAAAAATATATATTTACGGAGCCGAGGGAGGAGGTAACATTCTGAGAAAAAAAAATCAGGCTCTCCGGGATTAAATTGTTAAATTTGCGAGAACAAAATTAGAATTCTCTGAGATTGTGAAAAATACTATGGCCAGTTTTTTAGATTGGAGCGTTGTTTAACCTCATTCGTGACAATCTAGTATTACATGGTTGGTACCAATGGAGTCCTTTTCTAGTTTCATTTGATGCCAGTGTCTTCACTCTAGCTTTAAAATTGAGCTCGCTACAACCGTTAAATAAATAACAGCATAATGTTGTTAGTAAGAGCAGTGTGACGGTGTGTTAGGGCCATACAAAAATGTATATATTATTATTATGGAGCCGGGGGAGGGGGCAACATAATGAAAAATAACTTTCCGAGATTAAAGTGGCAAATTCATGAGAAAAAAAACTTGTCTGAGATTATAAAATGGCATTGTGAGAATACTAGGACTGTCAATCGATTCAAATATTTAATCACAATTAATCGCATGATTGTCCATAGTTAATCGTGATTAATCACAAATTAATTATTTAGATAATTATGACTTGCCCCAAACTGCATGTGATGCCTATGTCTGTAAAGGGGAGACTCGTGGGTACCCATAGAACCCATTTACATTCACATATCTTGAGGTCAGAGGTCAAGGGACCCCTTTGAAAATTGGCCATGCCAGTTTCTTCTCACCAAAATTTAGCCTAACTTTGGAGAGTTATTTAGCCTCCTTTGCAACACGCTAGTATGACATGGTTGGTATCAATGGATTCCTTAGGTTTCATAGTTTCATATGATACCAGTACCTTCACTAGCTTTAAAATTAAGGCTGATACAACCTCCTATTGTAAGTTGCATTAATATGTTGATATGTTAGTGGCGTTAAAACAAACATATCAGCTCTCTTGTTTTATTTCTTGACCTCTTTATCTCTTCTCTCTTTGTTAGTCCCCATCCCTCTCTCTGTCTCAGTAGATTCTGAAACTAATTTAATATTTGCAGAGGGAGTATTGGATGACCTGTGAAAGAGAAACACAGGTGTGTGTCCAGCTAATCTGTGAAACTCAGAAGCAGACAAAACACAGCCCACGGTGACATTTGTGTCTATAACTAGTCACACTCGTAAAGATGGGATAAATGAAATGGATGAAAAAAGGGTTCAACTGTTGTTTATCTTCTGTGACATTTCCATGGAAAACATGCCTGACAAAGAGCGTGATTTGTAGATGTGTTTAAAGGCTGCCGTGTATCAGCGCCGTCAACTCGTGACTTTTAGAAGACTGCTTCGGTAACTCTTGCGGAGCATCCAGCATGCTGTGTTCTCTAATCCCTCTTCATCCTTTTCGGTGTCATTTGCAGTGAGAAGTGCTGCACTGTGCAATCTGGCTGACGTTAAGCATATCCTGCCATTCAGCCCCTCTTCTTTACCTCCTCGACTAGTAGCTTACTGTGACACAATCTGTCTCCGGCATTCTTTTTTAAAGCTATTTATCCGCGATATGTTTGCTGAGCCCACATGTTCTGTTACAAACATCCTTCTGCTTTGCTTCCATGGTAGTTCTACACATTTGAACCTGCTCAGCAAGGCCACAGCTACCGATGTGGGTCAATGAGCAGCAGGTGAGAGTTTAATGCTTGGTTAAAGGGCACGTCTTAGTAGGTTAAAAGAGGCTTCAAAGAAAGTGTTCTCGTGGTTTTAAGAGTATGTTTAAGTGTATGATTTAACAGTTTTATAGGAACCGCTTTTTACTAATCTATGTTGAGGGCTTGTTCTTTGAATTATTCAGAGTATCTGAGCCGTTGGTTGCATCCGAAATTCCATACCAACATGCTATATAGTACTTTAAAACTAGGTATGCACCGATACCACAAGTACTTGCATTTGGGTACTCGCCGATACCGAGTACCGATACGAGTACTTCTCTGTGCCAAAAGACCCTCGTTAACAGCCAGCTGGAGGGTGTGAGCGACACACGGCAGGCTGAGTCCCGCATATGAGGCGGTGCGCCGCGACCGGCTCTAGGTCGGCTTGGAAACGCTCGGGGCGAAGGTAACTTGCGGCCGCAGCTTTACAGCGCTCCCCGCCCGGACCTCGCCGCACCCCGCCGGGTACGGCCCGCTGCCCCCGGTGCGGCTGTCGACCGGGGCAGACTGTCCTCAGTGCGCCCCGACCGCGTCGCGCTGCCAGATCGGGGCTTGGCCCACGTAAAAGGCGCCAGGTGTCTGCGACGATGACGCCAACCCACCCGACCCGTCTTGAAACGCGGACCAAGGAATCTAACGCACGAGCGAGTCAGAGGGTGCAAGCAAAACCCCGTGGCGCAATGACAATGAGGGCTGGCGCGCGCCGGCTGAGGTGGGATCCCAGCCCTGCGGGGTCGGGCGCACCACCGTAAAGTGGTATCGGTGCCGTTGTATCGGAGCCGTTTTGCGAGTACGAGTACATGAGCACAGTATCGGATCCGATACCCGATACTGGTATCGGTGAATCCCTAGTTAAAACAATATATGAGATATTTTAGTATGTCTGAAACCTTAGTATGAAACCAATAGTAGGCAAATTGCACACTATTTCCGGTGAAATATTACAGTATGCAATGCTGGACACTACGGTAACATAAATATCCCACAATGCAAATAGTGAGGACCACGTTCAAAATGGACATTGACTGACGGCTCTGTAACATCTATAAGGCTTCGATTTAACTGTAAGTATAAGATTTCACTTTGCTAGGCGTAATCTATATTTTAAATTAATCCAGACTTTTTGGTTACATGAGGTTGGCACAGGGTTAAAGAAGAAGAAGACATACTTTATCGATCCCTGAAGGGAAATTCAATGGTTACACAACCGGCAAGGAGGCTCTTAGGAAGTAATGACGTAAATCACTGCTCAGTGCATCCGAAAAGACACACACTAACAAAAGTATGTTCAACGATAGCACACATATTGGGTATGTAGTGCATAGTGTGCTATTTTGGACGAAGCCACTGTCTCTAGAAATTTGCTGTTGAACTTTGCTTGAAAGTTCTGACCTTAGAAATTGTCTTTTTAAAACAATTTTCATTAGTTTTTCTAAAGGCGAGACTCATGTGGGTCCAAAAGCACAAAAGGAAATTAACCTGTCCAATATTTTTCAAATAAAATGGGGAATAAAGGACAGCTAGGACAGCACTCCAATTATAGCAATATTAAAAAGCCAAATTGGACTGCTGTCTTTCCTCTTTTACCATCTACATTAAGGATCCAGTCTTCAAGGTCTAATCGTGACTTGAGCGCGTTGTGTTTTAATTTTCAGTTATAATAAAAGACAGCTCCAAGAAAGTAGAGGTTCTTAGGGCCAAATCCAAACTTAAAAGAGGAATTTTATAGTATGGATCCTTAGTTAAATGACAATGTGACAATTTCTACCCCCCTGTTATCCTGTAACTGAAGTTCCATACTTACATTATGTAATACCAACTGAGCCAGCTCCATGAGAACTGAGCACTCTGAGAACTCTTACAACGGACCCAGGAAAAAAAACTGAAAGTTGACCTTGAGTTAAGATTTTCTGTCAAAATATGACTTTTCAACGCTGTGATAAAAATGTAATTCTATACACCTCTGTTTTATGGAGGTAGAAGTTTTGGAAGAGGAAATCTTGGAAACATAAAAGTCAAACAATCCATATCATATCACAACTAATTATTTTTGAGACTTATACAGTACTGATATTGAGATTTGAGAGTTTAAGAAATCAAGTAGGGCTGTCAAAGTTAACGTGATAATAACGCCTTAACTCAAATTTGTTTTAACGCCACTAATTTCTTTAACGCATTAACGCAACTTGCGATTTTTAGGTTGTAGCGGGCGCCCGTGTCATACGAGATCGTCGGCAAGGAGGCTAAATAACGCTCCAAAGTCACGTGAAATTTTGACGAGGAAAAACTAGCACAGCCATTTTCAAAGGGTCCCCTTGACCTCTGATCTCCAGATATGTGAATGTAAATGGGTTCTATGGGTACCCACGAGTCTCCCCTTTACAGACATGCCCACTTTATGATCATTACATGCAGTTTGGGGCAAGTCATAGTCAAGTCAGCACACTGACACACTGACAGCTGTTGTTGCCTGTTGGGCTGCAGTCTGCCATGTTATGATTTGTGCATATTGTTTTATCCTAAATGGAGTACCTGAGACAATATTTAATCATTGTTTTGTGTTGTTAATTGATTTCCAATAATAACTATATACATACATTTACATAAAGCAGCATATTTGTCCACTCCCATGTTGATAAGAGTATTAAATACTTCAAATCTCCCTTTAAGGTACATTTTGAACAGATAAAAAAAATGATTAATTGTGATCAACTATGGACATTCATGTGATTCATCGCGATTAAATATTTCAATTAATTGACAGTCTTAAATTACGAAAGTAGAATTAAAAAAAAAAAAAGGCTTGTTGGACTGATGGGAAGTTCAGTATGAATCAAAACTAGTCGTGTTTGAAGGGAATCGTGACTTCACCACCGTCCCTCCCTCCATGTCCTCGCTGCTCTTTTGCCCAATCTGTGAGGGATTTGGATGTGGCCACGGGGTGCCAGAGAGTGGGGCAAATCAACATGTGCTGGGGCAACAGAAGGTGTGTGTGTAGTGTGTGTGTGTGTGTGTGTGTGTGCTCACAGGCACTAATCTGCTATGAGGGGGGTCCACCAGGATTAGTATAATCAGGGGCTTGTGAGGACCCCCTCCCAGCCCCCCTCTGCGTTCCACCCCCTTTATCCCGTCATCCCTCTGCTGCTCTGCCCGCCATCCCCCTCATCCCCCGTCAACCCCCTCATCTCCCGATCCTTCCCCCTTATCCCTCTATCCTTCCCCTCAGTCTCTTCAGCGCCGCTCAATTCCTCATTCTCATCCCGCACTTCCATTCATCCCCCCTGACCTCATCCTCTTACGCTTATCCTTATCATTACCTTCTACATTGTAGGCGTTTAGCTCAGCAGCTCGGAATTACAAGCTCCCGCCCGAGTGGAGTGCAGTTCTGAGATACCGAGCATCAAAGTTTAGACGTCCCGGCTGTGTGTCGAGAGAGTCCGATACGCCTTGTGAACGCTGACCGACCGCATGAGAGCGGTGCCAAGGAAAGCAATTTAGAGTGAGGGAAGTATCAGCATGTAGAGCTGCACTACAGATTCAAGGTGCGGAGGTTTCAAAGCGCTGATAACAATAGCTACAACCAAAATAGAAACACAGACAAGCACGGCGCTGCATACAAATTACTTAATTTACATGCATATGTCATAGTTACTATACAGTACTGTATATCTTATCTAGGCATGTCGTATATTGTTGTTTTCAGGACAGATTAGGCTACTCAGAAATGCCATCAGTAGGCATGTGAGTGGCACTGCACATGTGCTGTGACACTTGTAGCCACTCTAGAGGCGTGGCTGTAAGGCTACTGTATGTTGGTCCACCACTTTGGTCCAGGCTCAAATATCTCAACAACTATTGGATGGATTGCCATGAGATGTTGTACAGACGTTCATGGTGCCTAGAGGATAAAGCCTACTGGCTTTGCTTATCCCCTGAATTTTTCCTCTAGTGCCACCGTGAGGTTCTCTTCACAATTTTGGAAATTCATGCCCACTTCATGACCAAACAGGTGTACCTGTGAAAGAAATGACATTCCCATGTATTCATGGATGTTGATCCTGAATGTATACATCATACAGTAGGAACTGCCAACATTGGAAAAAGTTACACTGATTTCAGCGGTATGTGAATAATAACTGCATGTTCTGGTTTAATTTAAGTATAACTCTGAAGTGGTGTTCGACATTTGGGCGATGGTGTCTCAGTCCAGCTCTGTCTGCTAAAAATGATGTTCTCATTCAACGAAACCACATTGTGAATTATGTTTTGATGGAAAGGTATTTCGTGTCCCGTGTGAAACCAAAAGTCAGTCTTCACTTATTTTAATTTACACCTAAATAACGTAACGAATGTAGTCATTTTAAGCCGAACCATGATGTTTTTTACTAAACCTAGTTTCATTGCCTATACCTTACCTAGAAGATTTGTTGCATTTTTGTTTTGTCATTTTTTGCCAAACTATTACTAAACCTAAACAAGTAGTTTGTTACGTTTTTTATTTTTCTGTTTTATTGAACCACATGTTTCAAACTGCGACTGTAATGTGGGTCCAAACAAGCCAAATGTCAACGTTCACTTTTTTAAATTTATGTTCGTAGCTTAAATAACGTAGTCATTTTAAGACAAACTTTTTATTATTTTTTTTTACTACTTTATTCATTTATTTTATTATTTGATTTTATTTATGCTATTTTGTGTATATGTGAATGTTATATGTGTTTTATTATTTCATGTGTCTAGTGTGTTTCTAATTTAGGTTTTATTGCTGCCTTAAGTCTTTTTAACTATTAGTGTTATATTGGTTATTTCCTTTATTGTCAGGAGTGGGAGGGAAAAATGGATGAAAAATAGAAGACTACTTATTTGCTCTGTAATTTATATTGCCTTGCAATGTTCTTCAAATTAAAAAAATAAATAAAAAAATTAAGCCAAACCATGATGTTTTCCATTAAACCTAAACAAGTAGTTTTGTTGCCTGAACCTAACTTTTACTTTCAATTTTTGCGACTGTAATCCGGGAAAAAATGTTTCCCTCGAAACGTAATCGGGAATGCAGTTGAGTTGTATGGGAATGCAATTTTGTAGGAGACAAGGTTTGACCATGCTAGCACAGAAATGTAAACCTACTTGATGGAGTAAGAATGGAGTGGCCTTTCTGTAAGGACAGGCATGAGGCTTGTTGGACTGAAGGTTTGGATCCCCTTCGGTTTATAATTCAGAGTCTTCCTCCGTGTTCTCAGCCCTCTGTCTGCATATATCTCGTTAAATGCTCCACTTTATCCCATCCCCTCATCCATTTATCTTCCTCCCTCTGTCATCTCCCTCCTTATTTCAGCACTGGGCTCTTCTATACAGTAACTCAACACTCCTCACAGTCAGCCTCATCTACTTATCTTCACCCTTTCTAAAGGTCATTACACGCACAGCCTGTTTTGCCAGATTAAAATAGAGGCCTACGGAAAGGAAGATGAGGTGTGTCATATCTGCCAGCCTCCCACCTTATCAAACACACACACGCACACACATATGCATGTAGACGTGCGCACACACACACACACACACACACACACACACAGACACGGATGTCAACACAAATGCATGCTCTTGTAAGGAAATGCACATGCAGGCAAAAAAAGCATAGACATGCATATGCCCATTTACTCTCAAAAATGCATTTAACACACGGAAGTGCATAAACGTGCATAAACGTGCACGTGTGCATGCTAACAGTCACACACACTCCCCCACACCTGCATGCATTCTGTCGCACACTTCCAGACGTGCAGGCTCATAAAGCAGTACACACATTCTCCCACACACTTGTGCAGTGAAACACATGCTACTTTCTCCCCTTCGCACACACACACACACACACTCAATTACATTAACGCATCAAACTGGCTGAAGAGCAGTCATGAGAATCAATAGATGCTATAAGGAAAAAGGCGTTACTTGGAAATAAAAAGAAATGAAGAGATGTCTTTGAGAGCGGAGAGGGAAATAAGCGGGGAAGGAGGAGTTTATGAAAAGAAAAGAGGAGGAGGCATGGAGAAAGGGATAGCAGGCCTTGAAATAAAATGGGCAGAAAAAAAGGAACAAACGGAGCCTTTAGAACAGGAGTTTAAAAAGGAAGGGAGGTGTTTAGATTTATTTTTTTTGTGGAAAAGAGCTGGAGGGCGTTGAGAGGAACGCCATAGGAGAAGGATTTGGCTGCGAGTGATGCCGGAGCCTGGACGAATACAGATGAGTTTGAATTCGCAGATGTAAAAAAAAAAAAGGGACAGAAAGGACCGTTCTATAAACAAAAACACTAATAATAGCAAAGGTAGTCTCCGTCAATGGCGCTCTGGCTGGTGCAACAACGGGGAACAAATTGGGATTCCACGGTCGCACAAGACTCCCCTCGCTGTGTACTGCGGTTCTTGTTGCCGTTGGTTTCATGTGTTTTTTTATTTTTTGAAAACTCCTGCGCTGCTTAAGACTTACAATAATGTCAGAATTCAGTCAGTGGGTTCATTTAATCCGTGATTTGTTTCAGCATAATATAATACTCAGTTCCTTGATGAAAAGGACGTCACGTAATGTTGTTGAATCCTCAAGACCTAAAATTATTTTTTGCAGTGTGCCCTCGCTCTCCTTCCCTACGCCCCCTTTCCCTCTCCTCTTGTTTGTTGTTTTGGGTGTGCATGTGTGTGTGTGTGTGTGTGTGTGTGTGTGTGTGTGTGTGTGTGTGTATCCATTTCTTTGAGAGGGTCAAAGCCTCGTATAATGTTTGTGTGTGCAGCCCCCGTGTTTTTCACATGCAGATCAGCCACATAAGCCTCTCCACACAGGCTTTCACATGGACCTGCTATAGTCTTCAACTTCTTGACAACACCCACTTGTCCTGTATAGTTGGCCGACTGGCCACCAGCCCCTTTCTGTAGACACAATGCTCACTGGCTGCTGTGGTTGTTGACTCGGCTGACGGCCGGAGGGGCCTGTTTATTCTGGTTTGAGTCAAAGCTGTATAGAAAAAGAAAAGTTTTTGTAATCAGGTGTTGAGTGTTGACATTCTATTTTTCTTCAAATTGCATGTCGATGTCAGGGCTGTTTATTGGCAAGAATCTGGCGATACGATACATATCACAATTCAATATATTGCGATGAATACTGTAAGCAGGGCGATATATTGTGATTTTTTAAATCTAATTTTAGGAAAATTGTCATAGAATAAAGAACACACCACCATATGCATACTATTGGAGTAAAAAAGTTACTTATTTATATATTTAGCTAATCTTTGCATGTAAACTATTAATCAAAAATCAATACAGTGTTTTTGAGAATCAATACAGTATCACAAAATATAATATCGCGATATTCAATTTTTACAGTTATGTGTATTTTCTGTTGAGTCTTTCTTGACACTAGTGGAGTGATTATTCTGTCTATTTTAAAGGGGACGTATTATGAAAAACTCACTTTTTCTGTGCTTGTGCACATACATTTGGGTACCTGGAGTGCCTACCAACCCACAAACTGTGAAATAAGACAACTCAGTCAGTTTTTGGCTGGACCGCAGAGGGCCAGCCCTACAAACACAAAAGTCTGTCACTGATTGAGTGACTGACTGATGAAGTTACGCGATTGGTCGCCAAGCGTTGGGGTTTCCTCTTTGGCCGTTGCTCTTTAAAAATTACAAGGTACGATCCTTTGTTCAGGTTATCAGACGGGCGTGTCAGCAGTTCCACTCACCTGAGTGATCACCTCGCCTCCCAGCACTGGACGCTTGTTGGGCTGCCATGCGACACAAGGCACTAGGCACCTGATTGGATGAACGTTTCCCTCGTGGCAAAGAGTATCAATATACTGTACGTTCTTTGCTCATGGGCTACTGCTCCCAGCTTTCAAACCGGAATCAACATGGCGGCTCGTTTAGAAACGTTCTTCTCTTATATCACGAAAATAGTTCACTGAAATGTGTTTCTGAAAACATTTAATGCAATAGATAATCCACGCAGTGGCTAAATCTGCCTTTATTTTGGATCAACAACAGTTAATCTAAAAGTTTCAAGGGAGTTCCCAAACGCGGCGAGTTGCGCCGGTCTGGACGCCCAGACCAGCATTTAAACACTGACACACAGACTGAGAAGTCACAGACTGACCGTACACCATATATTTTTTGTTTTGTGTCTTGCTTAGGGGCTGCCTAGTACAGAAAACATGTGATTCAGCAAGCCATTCAGATGTGGCTCCCCTTCCTATGTCTCATGCCGGCTCATTAGAATACCGCCCACAGCTTGAGAACTACCTTTGTAAAGGTGTGCCATATTTTTCTGGCAGGTGCTAAATTGGAGTGTTTCTGAACATGTAACATGTTCTAGTAGAAACACAACATACGCAATACAAGTATGAACCTGGAAATGAGCATGATATGTCCCCATTAATTTTTTTTTTTTACCTCATTTTTCTCCCGTAGTGGAATGCCCATTTCTTCACTGCCTCATTGAGTGACACGTTAACAGATGATTTGAGATTTTTAGACCAGAGTGACAGTGAATCTTACAAATGGCCCCCTTTGGAGTACAAGACACAACCTTGTGCGCTTATACACAGTGAATTATGAATTCCAACAGATCATTGCAAATCAAATACTCAATTTGTTCCACCCGAACAGTTTGCAGTATTGACGTTCATACCAGAGCAAAAGTTCACTCCCCTGGGGCATACTTACATACATTCCCCAGTATTTAAAATTTGACTTGGCTCTCCATCAGCTCCCAACGCCTGCATGTTACTGGCAAGAGTTGTATCTGTTGCCTAGCAACATGATCTCATCGGCCGTTTGCTCATCTTTTGTGCATGCATGTGTGTGTGTGTTTATGTTTTCAATTGCTGTAATCTGCATCGTGTGAGGGCAGCCATAAGCTTAACCTCAGCTCACTCTCTTTTATTGCGCCGTGTCCCTATAGGGGCGCGTGATAACAGACACAAAAGGAGTACACAATGCTGATTACACAAAACACACACATAGAAATGCATTAATTATTAATCTGAATGGGTGGATAAATCCATTCACTGTATTTTTATATGGATGCCATTCACTTCTGGGCCCATTACAGATATTTTTTACTAGCAATAAAGACAAAAACAAACCCAAGATTGTAGAAAAAACGTCCAAGAAAAATCAGTGATTATCTCTCAATTTTGACACAAGAAAATAATAAATGTTAATTGCGACTACAGAACATTGTGGGATGAAAGCCTGAATTTTCCCAAAATGTGTTACTAAGTTGTCTTAATTCCGGCATAAACTGTCCAAAGTGCTGTGAATGCCCCGTTTTTCTCTTATTTTTTTCCTCTCTCCTCATTAAGGCGCCGTGCCCGAGCTGTCCTTCCAGAAATATAATTGAAAGCGGGGAGAAAGGCAAATGTTGCTTTAATCTCATTTGCAGGCGAACAATGGGCCTGGGACTACGCTAAATTCATAAAAGTGGCTTAATGCAATGAAATTTAATGAGGTAATTTGTGACGGAGCGAGATGGTGGACGCGTCCTGCCGTGTGCAAGGGTATAGACACACACACACACACACACACACACACACACATATACAGGAGGGCAGGCACACACACACACACACGGAAAGTAACTCTGGCACATTGTATGAATATTCATAATAGGGTGAAAGAGAGAATATTCAGTGAGACAGGAGTTTTTATCTCGTCTGTGTTTGGGTTATCTGTGTTATTTTAGTATAGAGCTGAGTCATGCTGTGGGATGAAGTTCCTCACTGAAACCCAAATCATCAAGGTCCACAAATATTGACACAAAAATTCAAGATTCAAGGCCCCCTCCATTCGATTGGAGTTTGACTCTTCAAACCATGCGAGCCCGTACCCTTGTGCACACAAACACACTCTGGTATGTCCGTTTGGGATGCTCCCTTTGATCAAGCACAGATGGGATTAGGTCTTTAAATTTGACGATCAGAAAAAAAATTGCCTATGATTTTACTGCTTCATCTGTCATAGATGCCCAGACTCAACCTCTCATGTATCTGAGGCAGTTAACATCCTGTTCTAGCCCGACACAGACTCCAGACTCGACAGCCAGACAGGCAGGCAGTTTTTAGAGCAGCCAGCACCTAGTAGCCAGCGCGCTTCTTCATCTCATGGCTGAAAATAACTGAGAGCCAGAGAGAAGGCCTGGTCATACCAGAAAGTGTCACCTCTATACAAAATATTTAGCTTTAGATGCTCGTGGACGTTGCAAATTTTAACTGAATTTCAAGATAATCAGCAAAAGAAAATGTGAATGAATGCTTGTTTCCATCCATTACCGTTATGCGATTATTAGGAGTTGGTTAATTGAGACAAACAATAGGTGGCGCCAATTCTCTAGTTAACTCTCCAAAGTTGATGTGATAATAACACATTAAAGTAAATTCGTTTTAACGCCCCTAATTTCTTTAACGCATTAACACTGCGATCTTTAGGTTGTAGCAGGCTCTGTTCTACTTTTAGCTAGAGTGTAGATACTGGTATCATAATAAACTAGAAAAACCCTAAGGAATCCATTGGTACCAACCACCATGTCATACTAGCTTATTGCAAAGGAGGCTAAATAACGCTCCAAACTTAAGCTAAATTTTGGCGAGGAAAATGGGTTCTATGGGTACCCACGAGTCTCCCCTTTACAGACATGCCCATGTCACAGTCATAGTCAAGTCAGCACACTGACACACTGACAGCTGTTGTTGCCTGTTGGGCTGCAGTTTGCCATTTTATGATTTGAGCATATTTTTTTTTTTGTTAAATACAGTACCTGTGAGGGTTTCTGGACAACATTTGTCATTGTTTTGTGTTGTTAATTGATTTCCAATAATAAATATATACATATGTTTGCATAAGCAAGCACATATGCCCACTCCCATGTGAAGTGTATTAAATACTTGACAAATCTCCCTTTAAGGTACATTTTGAACAAATAAAAAATGATTAATTTGTGATTTTCCAGTCGAACCTCAAATGGTGAAAAACAATGTAACTGGATGGAAATAGGACATTTCTGTTTGTTATATTAACTGAAAATAAAGTATTTGTACCATCAACTGTCTCTCTGAAATACTGGCGTGACCCAGGCGAAATGGTGAAACAAGTTAAGTCAAATTACAGAATTGATAGCTCTTAAGTGGGCTGCTTCTATCTGTTACTGCAGGTTCTGTGTCCGTTGTAAAAGAACATTGCTGCAATGCACTTGTCAATGTCACTCAGTCACTACTGACTGGTTATAGCCAACCTATTTTCTTTGAAGCCCCACCTACTTTTATTGAAGAAAAGCTGAACCCCACCCTATATTTTTTGATATCATCACGATCATGAATAAAACTATTTTTTTTAATTAATTCAGCTTTCATCAATGACTATAACTTGTCAGCTAAATACCACCAAATGTGGATGAAGCAGAATATTTTCTCAGATAAAAACATGTCTTGAATTTTGGAAATGATTACATCTAACTTTTTCCAATAAATGTTGACTTTTGGACTTCACAACAATCTGGAGTAATTAAAAATGTTTGGATCATCATATATATATATATATATATATATATATATATGTATATATATATATATAACTGTGCACAAATACCAGGTTCAAACAGAATGTGGCCTTCTAAGTAGCAAAAAATATATATCTTTTAAAATAGTTTTATATGCAGACTTTTGTATAAAATAACCAGTTAGTCTGTTATTAGCATTTCAGTTATACAAGTGCAAGGGGGGCCCGGGCCCCAGGTTGGGAACCACTGGGTTAAGGCAAAGTGAAACTAAAATGAGCTAAAGTCAGTGAGACTAATGAATGAAGTGAAAACAAAATAACAGCTCAGTCCTATAGCAAGACAGGCGCCTGTTCGGAGCTAATGGAGCTATCGGAGAATTCAAAATGGGTTGGATAATTATTCTTATTAGATCTCGTCTGGTTTTGTGACTCAAAAACATCATTGTTGGACTCAAGATGCAACAGCCATTGTACGGCCAGATGGATTGGTAGTGACAATTGTGATGCCGTCTTGTTGGCAATTTTACCAGCTGTCTAAAAGAGATGTGAATTGCTGTGAAATCATCTAATCTGTGAAGCTGCTTTGTTATCATTCTGACAGCCAAAGAGGAGGGAGTCTTTATAGAATTTAGTAAGATGTAGAGAGAAGCAGGAAACACAAGTTGAAAGGGAGTAAACTCCACTTTATTCTGTTGAAAGTAACAAGGACACAGTTAATGCTTTGGAGGGTGTAACAGGATATAGAAAGGAAATGTACTGTAACAAGATGGAAGGAATCACTGCATTGGACTTTTGTTTTTCATGAAGCAGCAAACACAGTAGGCTTTATTATTAATATTGGATTAGGGCTGCCAGAGTTAACACGATAATAACGCGTTTACGCAAATTAGTTTTAACGCTCTCTAATTTCTTTAACGCATTAACACAACTTGTGATTATTAGGTTGTAGCGGGCTCAGTCTTAAAGCTAGAGTGAAGATATCATGGTATCATATGAAACTAGGAAACCTAATGAACCCATCGGTACCAACCATGTCATACTACCTTATTGCGAAGGAGGCTAAATAATGCTCCAAACTTTACCTAAATTTTGTCGAGGAAAAACTGTCATGGCCATTTTCAAAGGGGTCCCTTGAACTCTGACCTCAAGATATGTGAATGAAAATGGGTTCTATGGGTACCCACAAGTCTCCCCTTTACAGACTTGCCAACTTTATGATGATCACATGCAGTTTGGGGCAAGTCATAGTCAGCCTGTGAGGGTTTCTGGACAATATTTGTCATTGTTTTGTGTTGTTAATTGATTTCCCATAATAAATAATAATAAATCTTTAAAAAAGGTACATTTTGAACAGATAAAAAGTGTGATTAATCTCGATTAACTATGGACAATCATGCGATTAATCACGATTAAATATTTGAATCGATTGAAATAGTAGATCCTTCTTCTCTTACTGTTTTTTTACCGTCATCAGTATGAAATGCACACTGGCGTATTGGTTTCATATCCTTGGAGTCAGGTGGCCTACATTAAGCCAAAGCAGATATCACTTCTTGGCACCAAACCCACCGACTTCCATTTCATTATGAATGAAATGAAACTGAATGCTGAAATTAAAAGCTATGAATGATTCTCTCTTTACTCACATTTCATGACCTAGATTCCGTAACCTACGGAGTGTTCCCAAAGCTGCAGTGCTGGAGTTTAAAATGCTGAGAGAGTGTGCATGTATGTGTGTTCTCTTGGGTGCAAGCGAGTGATGTTATGCTAAGAGATAGCACCGAATTGTGGTGTGCGCTATGTTTTGATTGGCTCGAGATATTATGACAATGTTACGCCCTCGCATTATTTTTCTACATCCCCACCACCACCCCACCCTCCTTCCTCTGTCGGAGTCATGCAACTTTTTTCAATAGTTGGAACAATTCATTTGAATCATATACTTTTATATTTGACTTTGCAACAACACACACACACAAACACACACTCCTCTTTTTGTGCTGCCAAGCCACGGCACTGCTGCTTTGCTTCCTCTGCAGAAGCCAATAACAGTTTAACTGTACTGTCACTCAACGGCACCGAGCGAGAGAGAGGGATGAAAGTGAGCAGGGAGGAGAGAGAGAGGGAGACGAGGAGAGAGAGGGAGAGATTAAAAGCAGAGAGATGGATGCGAGAGGGAAAGGAGGCGAGGGCGGGGGGGGGGGTGGAGTGAGGAGGGGAAAAAGAGATGGTGGAGCGAGGAGTGGATGAGGAATGTGACTGAGGGGGGACTGGCAATAGAGGGAGAAAGAAAGGGAGAGAGAGAGAGAGACCTCTAGTTAAGTGCAGCGGAGAAGAGAGCAGAGTGGTGGTCAATGCTAGCAGCCTTATAACAGCAGCGTTAGCAGCTAAAACTCTGCCAGGTCTCCATCGATCACAGGTCACGGCAGGCTAAAAGGACCCAGTGCTCACCCTGCTAGCAAACTCAAACTCCCACAAACCATTTAGAGCCTCACCTAATGACGGGGGCAACCTTGAGTCGTGTAATGTGCTTAATTATACAGTATATTTAAATATAGATAGCATATAAATTGCAGTTATGGACTTAAAATGTGTCAAACACAGGTCACACTTCCATGTGAATGTGTTTTTCTGATGCATATAGGCCTACTGTATACTGGTACATTAAACCTGACAAGTATTAGCAGGCCAATAGACCCCTTTTCTGTTAGTTAACGCTGCCTAGCAAGTTTCGTTGGCTTGTTTTTTTTAACAATGGCTGAAGAAAATATTATTAAAAATAATAAAATAATATTATCACTCACTCTCAAAGATCTCAAGTGTTAGTTGAGAACATTAACATTAACCAACGGGACCAGATTAGCCGACCCTACGCCGCTGGCAGACTACTTTGGGAGGAGTAGACAGCTGACTAATGTTAGTTAGCTAGCTAGATTGTCTGCCTCCGGAACTGGCTAGTTAGCTAGCTAGCTTGTCCAGAGACTGACAACATAGCTAGCTAGCTAACGGCTGCTCTCCTCCCAGCAAAGTAGTCTCCTTGCGACGAAAGTGAGGCAGAGGGACCGTGACCCAGCGCTGTCCGCTGTGTGACTCATTTTCTGTAGCATGGTGGAATTAGCAAAGTAGCTAGCTAACTAGCCAGTCGCTAAATGAGTAAAATTGTCACAGCATTGGAAAGCACAGTGCTATCAAGAGATGAGTGACAACTTTGTTCGGCTCATTTTCTGTGTTGCATGACAGCATAGCGAAATTCGCAAGTTAGCTAAGTAGCCAGCCGTCCGACCAGCGGGCTGGTGGCCAACGGCAGCACTGTAAAGATAAATTGAGGCTGTATAAATCATCTGCTAACCGCGGCCAATGGCTGACCGCGGCGGAGAGCAGAAGGCTAAATATTAGCCACATTTACTTTCCATCTCTGAAAGTTTTGCCGATATTGTAGCTCGCTAGAGCCTCAAATCACAGTTTGTCATTTCAAATGTATGTGACATCTCGATTCTGGCATTCAACAACACAGCAAGATGACATTTTCATTGTGTAACTTTAGCCCACTGCTAGTGTTAGCCTCCAGTCTTTCTTTTGTTTTGCCTCCAGCTAAGTTCAAGATTCAAGATGTTTATTATCACGCCGGTTATACAAGTACAATTGTGTGAAATACTTTTTGCTGGGAAGCTCCATTAAGAAGAATAAGTTGTATTACAATAATAAAAGGAAATACTTTGTACTAATCATGGCGTCGACACAAAAAGGGTCGATATGCACCCTATTTCCTTTAGCAGACATAACTGGACATGAAAGTCTTTCTTGAAGCTGTAGTTACGTAGCTTCTATTCTATTCCATCTAATGATACAGAGTAATCTTTGTCCCAAGATTAAATACCCCCTCCACCCTACGTCAGCCAGCCCTCCAGGCTCCATTAGCCAAGAGATGAGGTGAGGACGGGCGGCATTATCTTAACTGAGGTGAATCACCTTCCCTCTGGCTCCACAGGGGTTAATAACACCCTCATCTAGGGAATGGAACGGTGAGGGAGGAGAGAAAGATTGAGCGAGACCTTCCGTGCTGTAGCGGCATGGTCTCGGGTCAAGGTAAATGGGTGTCTTGGCAGCTTGTAATGAAGCACGCAGACATGCAGGAGTCATGGCCACCCTCTCTGGAGTATATTATGCGTATGTGCATGCATCGTTTCAGTGCACACATGCAGTATGAGTTCTTTGTGTCTGTGTGTGTGTGTGTGTGTGTATGCATGTTGTCCCGTCTGTGGGAGTGACACTGAGCAGCCTCCTACTGGATGTCCATCCCTCAGTGGGGCAACACATAAGTCAAGTCAGTTTTATTGATATAGTTGTCCAAACTCGGAAAGAAAGATCACAATCAGTACAAAATACAGTTGATCATCTGCATACGGTTGATCATGAGCAGACTGAGGCTAGTTTTTACAAGAATAAAACTTCACTTTCCACCATGCAGGTTCAAAACGTGTCTTAAGTTCACCAACAAAAGAACATATGAAAGAAAAAAAATGCTCATTTAATAGATAGAATATAGGACGAGAAAAACAGAATTAGGACAACAGATAAAACGTTCTGTAGCGTAGTTCTTGCTAGTCAGTTTTTAATCACACTAGCGGTGTGGATCTAAGAATGACAATGTCAGTCTGTCATTCTGTCCTCCACTCTGGTCCAGACTGAAACATCTCGACAACTATTGGATGGATTGCAAGGACGCATCATTGTGAGCATGTACGACCCGTTCTCACTCCCAACTCGTCAAATAAGCTAGCGTATATTGACAGGCCTTCCCTGGTCCGCAAGAGGGGTACCCCGTGCGTCGGTCTACGATGCCGATTGGCACTGACCAAGCAGTGCTATTTGACAAGTTGGGAGTGAGAATGTGTTGGCATGTTAGTAGGTTACCATTCACAATTGTAATAATTTGACTAATGCTGCTGCGTATGCTTGCATACACTTTCAGTTCCAATATACAGTATGCTGCAAACAAGTGTATGGTGGCTTTAATGGAAAACCAATAAAAAATGCAAAACAAACTTACTAAAACACATATTTGTTTGCATATTTCAGAAACTATTTCCCAGCACTGCACATTAGAATAAAATTGTATGAAAATACAGTCAGAGATTCTCCCTGCAAGCATTCGTATAATAAGACGTACAACTATATGTGAAGTTACTTCAAGAGGTGTGTAATTTCATATATGGTATATCTGCAGATTGCATGAAATATGCATTTAAATATGTTTAAATTGTCTTTAACAATCAGACTTTAGATTCCCGGTTTGATTGCACTTCTTGTTCTTCTAAACTCCACAGTAGATAACCTTTAAGTCCCGTACTGACACCACTACAATCAGTGACGAGTGCCAGCTTGTTCCCCTTCTCCTGTGCAGCCGTCTCTGCTGCAGACGCACACACACACACACACACACACCTCGCCCACCTATATGAAGTGACACTAATGGAGCGTCCCATAATCTGCTCCATCCATCTATCAGTAATGGGCTGCGCTATCAATCCGGCTCAGGTGGGGGAGGAGGTGGAGGAGGTGGAGGGGGGGTGTACCTGTAGTCACCCTCGCCGTGGCAATCCCTCATAAGGTGTAATAACCATTCGCCGGGGTAATCTCCGCTGTGATGGGACGGGTCCCAGCCAGCCTTGACCCCGGCGACACCGCGGCTGATGATGATGTCATTTCCTCAAATAGGCCCCTTGTCTTGAAGTGTGTGTATATGTGTGTGTGTGTGTGTTTTTTGTCAGATGACTGCTCATGAGTAGAGGTCAAAGCTCTGATCTCATCTGTCTCTCTCAGCACGCTGATTGAATCGAATGACCAGAGAGAGATACGGAGAGAGTGTTCAAAGTGGAGTGATCCTGTCTGAGTGTGTGTGTATATGTGTGTATGTTCCTCATTACTCTGAGAAGAATATGAAGCAGGTGTTCAGTTGATCCTCCTGTTTGTTAGCAGGAAGTAGCAGGAGGTTTCAGCTCTTCCAAGCTTCCCATATTAATGAGTGTGTTCCTGTGAGGAGTGCCAGCAGTGCTGCCGGTCAGCTCGCTCTCTGCCGCAGCTTTTTTATCTTCACAATAATGGGAAATACAAAGACCGTCTCTCCATCCATTTCTCTGAGTTCACATGAATCCACCGGGTGCTTCACTGGCATAACGCAGGGACTCCATACATTTCTGACACAAGTCTGTGACAAAAATGAAATTGCATTCATTACAGAGCGACGTATCAAAAAAACAATTTTTCCTTCATCTCCCTTCACTTGACGCACATACGCCAACAGGAACCGCACGCTGATTCCTCTTATCGCAGATACTGGGAGCTTCTTTTTTCATTTTATTTTTTTATCAGCAGTAATTGCAAAGCAGCTTGTTTTCTTCAGGCTTCCCGTTGTGCCGGATTCGGTGCGTTTCTGTGGATTGAGGGTCGGTCCAGTCTCCGCTCTGCTGTCTGTTTCTGTTCGCCGTCTTAATGAGCACGCTGCTGCGAGGAGCATCGGGACCCATGGACCTGTTTACACACCTTTCAGTTTTGCAGAGCAGAGTTTATCCAACTTTATAGGCTCGCATTAATTTTCAAAATGTAACTTCGCTGTAGGTGTCGAGCTAAGCCTCTAATTGATGAAGGGCTCAGAAAGGCAAAAATTTATGCAACATAAATTCAATGAAAATCTTTTTTTTTTTTACAGCCAAAATAAAATAAGTTGCACTAGTCAACTGATTTTAAAATGACAAATAATTAACTACTAAAATGTGCATTAGTGCAAACATTTGAGAAACTGCTCACTGACACTGGCAGCTATTACGAATGATAAGTCATCATACTGCGTTTCATTTGTGTCCATATTTTCCCATTTAAAGATGCACTGTGTTGCATTCAGTGGCATCTAGTGGTGAGGTTGCAGATTGCAACCAACTGAGTACCCCTCTGCCTTTCCAAGACAGCGGTTACATGAGCCGCTGAGTGCAAAACCATGGTAACACCTTTCACCTCACTCAGACGCCATCTTTACCATAATAACACGGCGGCTGCTGGCGGTACCACGGTTTTGCCCTAGGGCTGCCAAAAGGATTCATGATAACAATATTATCACGATATAAAAATAAAATAAATAATGCTTTCAGTCAAATTCATCTTTTATTTTGTTTATTGTGCGTTTATTGTGTATTTTTGTCTCTTTTTTAAAAAATTAATTACACTCAAAATATAGGGAATGTAGGGCGGTAGAATGAGAGCCTGTAACCAGAACTGTATATACAAAATGATTTACACAATATTACCATATGTGTATTATTAACATGATATAAATATTTCAATTTCATGCATGTCATGGATATCATCAATACCGGTATATCGAGAAACCCCTGTTTTGAAATCTGCAGCTCACATTACTATATAGTATCACAAGTGTGTCGGAGAACTACGGTGGCCTTCAGGTAACATAAAAACATTAAAGGTCCCATATTGTAAAAAGTGAGATTTTCATGTATTTTATATTATAAAGCAGGTTTAAGTGCTTTATAAATACTGTGAAAGTATCGAAGCGCTCAATATACAGAGAAATACACACAGCCCATATTCAGAAATTGTGCGTTTGAAACAAGCCGTTAGGATTTTTGTCCATTTGTGATGTCACAAATATACAATATTTAGACCATTACACGGTTTTAAACGTAAACATTTTAAATGTGTCCCAGTTTATTCCTAGTTGCAGTGTATGTTAATAACATCAGCTGGCAGGAAGTAAACATGGACCCAAACTGTTGCCAGGCAACGCAATTCTGTTGCAATTCCGTTGCAATCCCGTTGAAATGCACTAAAACGGAGTGTTTCAGAAAGAGGGTGAATACCGGTATATTCAAACAGACAGTATGAGTAAAATAAAGTTTTTTTTGAACATTGAACATAGCATGTAAACATGTTCTAGTAGAAACACAAAATATAAGTATGAATCTGAAAATGAGCACGATATGGGACCTTTAAAGTCTCTCTTCTTAGAGTCAGAGTTTTGTTTGTCTATTCTGAGCTACTGTAGAAACATGGCAGACTCCGTGAAGTTCCCTATGTAGATATGAACGGCTCATTCTAAGCTAAGAAAAAGCATAATGATTTTTAGTTTCAGGTGATTATACACTAATGAAAACATAGTTATGAATATTATATTCCATTTCTGCTAATTGATCCCCCTATCCTACACACGGGACCTTTAATATAAATGTACTTTTTTTTCTCTGTTTCATTTACAGAAATTTTGTGAGATCATTATCTGTTTGGTCGTCTGGTCCCTGTCACCCCTCCCCGACTTTTGAACTACACACACTAACACAGAACAAGGGGGACTGTTTGCATCTATGCCTATATATTCCTCCATCAGCTCCGTCACTCCCCTAATTAATCCTTAATATGCTCACTTGTCTTTCTTCAGTTGTGAACATCAGCCTGTTAGCTTGAGTTTAGTCTTCCCACCCAGTCAGCTTGTTTCCTCTTCTCTCAGGAGCCCCACGAGGCTGAGAAACAACCTCATTCAGAGCTGCCAGTTTTGGTTTTAATCACCATGTGTGTCTTTTCTATTAATAGAGAGGAAGGGAAACACAGAAACTTTACTCAGGCTTTTTATTTCATCTGTTACCGACAGAGAGGCAGATGCAGGAAGATTTATTCATTCTGGAACGAGACAATTAAGTATTTTGCTCTTAAATATGCAACATTTTCATTCGTAGGTTCCTCAAAACAAACAGTTTTGTTCACCGGCGTCATGCTTCCACAGGATTTGAAGCATCAGAGTGTATTAATACTGATATGCTGTGCATGTACTGTATGTATGTGTGTGTGTGTGTGTGTGTGTGTGTGTTTTTGCATGCCCATGATGGAGGTTAAGAGTGACAATGGCCGCATTGTTTCTTGTAGCAGCTGTGATCGGTTAGTGGCAGACACAGAGAGGTTGTGTGTGTGTGTGTGTGTGTGTGTGTGTGTGCGTGTGTGTGTGTGTGTGTGCGCGTGTGTGTGTGTGTGTGTGTGTGTGTGTGTGTGTGTGTGCTTTCCACTGGCGTCCATGTGGTGCCAATGTGACTGCAGGATGGTCGCACCTCACTAATCATGACATCATGGTTTCCACTGGGCCGTTTCCATCCCTCCTCTCTCTGTCTTCTGCCCTCCCTCTGTCTCTCCATTCATTCCTACTGACGCTGAACTTCCTGTCTCCGTAGAGCGAAAAACGTCCCGCGTCTGCACACTCAAAATATTCTGTATTCCTTCCTTTCTTTCTTTCTTTTTCTTTCTGTCTTTTTCACCGTAACCGTGAGGTCTGCCAAGGCAAAAGAGGAAAATACTTCAAGCGTAAATGAGAGACAGAAAAATGAAAGACCTGGTGAAACAGGAAAGAAGGAAGGATGGAGGGATTAGGGCACTCAGAGCCGGATTGGTGTCTTTGACTGCCTGGCACAGCAAACACCGAGGCCCACCCACAGCAAAAAGGGAATCAACACATGCCCACATTCCTCCCAAGCTTACCACACACACACACACACACACACACAACTGCTGGCATATAATCACACTTACTGTATGCATGCACACATACAGTTTGACAAACTTGTTATTTTTCCTGCATAAAGACACTGTCAGGCATACGTAATGTTTTTTTTTTAAGCAGTCACTCACTGAAAAACTTCAAAATGTTATTAAAAGAGTAAGAAATGTCATTATTCCAGTACTTTTCTCTAAGTAGCCTAAGGAAGACATCAAATGTGAAGGAGAAAACAAGTGGCCCCTAGAAGCTGCGATAGTCAGTTCATCACAGCCGCAATGCAGAAATATTGGACAGAACAAAAACAGTGACAATTTTTACTATTCTAAAAATGTCAACTTTGTATTAAGGGTGGCACACGATTATAGCCAGTGGAGTCAATATTGTTTATGTCCTTGGAGAAAATGTTCCCAGCAATCAGCCCCTTCAGACATTTTTTTGGGGGAGGGGTTCTGGCCAGACAGTAGCACCACAGGAATGCTCATGGGTCACCGACAATCACCCTCTGGGTATGGTGAATATGCACCGCAAGGTTTATGACAATCTAGCTAGTTATAAGTTAGCTTTTGGGACATTTTGAAGGGACATTTTTGACCCAATGTTGGTGCTGGACAATTGAACAAAGGGTCCCTGAAATCATTACAAATCATCCTGTTAAACACAATTTCATGGTAGGCTAACTAAAGGATGTCCATGAAACAACATGTTTTAACATTTTACATTGAACATTATTCTGAAAAAAATGTGTGGAGGGATATATCCCTTAATTGGGGAGTGTGTCTATGTTCCCTCAACCCTACATGTGTGTTCCCTCGGCCCTACATGTATGTTCCCTCAGCCCTATGTTCCCTCAGATCGGTACCTCTGCTGATACCATGCCATTGTGCCAACGGCCCATTATTCCAAAACCCAATGGTCCGATAAATGTCCCATTTTTCCTGAAAATGAATGCCCATTGTTCTGAATGCCCATTGCCCCGAAAATACAACAAGTGGTGACCCACCCTACTCTACCGCTGATTGGCTTACCTTGATATTCTCACCCTAACCATAACTGATCTCCCTCCTCATGCCTAAACCTAACCAACCTAACCAACGAAGGCAACGAGTAGTAGCCAGACTGTCTGTCTGTAATCGGATATTGTTAGCACGATGTATCAAAAAGTTATAGACATATTTTAACATGGGCAAAGGATGATGCTGAGGGAACATAAGGCTGATGCTAAAAAAAAAGTGATTTGATGTATACAACTAGTTCACTCATTTATGCCATTTACATCATTCACATTTCAGTCATACAACTTTTTTTCATTTTGTTGAACTATGTACAGCCTTGATATTTGACGTCTAGGCTCTGACCTCTCACCAGTCTGACACTATTGTATAAGGCTTTTGAACTAATCCAGATAAATGGATTGGACATGTTTTTAAGTTCTCCTCTCGGTTCAAAGCGAGGTTAAATCTGTCAAAATCACTTGAAAGGCAGCGTATTTGTCGTTGGCTACGGTTTCCGCGAAGATAAGGAAACTTGTCACCCTTAACACACTCACACGTACTCCCACAAACACAAATGACTATTGACAACCCCGCGTTTGAAGCTGACAGTTTTCTCTCTCGCACCCTCACACATTCGGGCTCAGTCGCACGGCGTGTTGGGCCCCTTAGGTCACATTCAAATGATGACATTGTCACTTCTGCAACAGCCCGACGTTCGAACTGATGCCTTTTTATTCAAGAGCTCAGAGCTACAAAGGAGTTGGCTGGTTTGGGGGAGTGACAGGAGATCAGCCCCGGGATAGTGCTCCGTCAGCGGGTGGGACTCAGACAGCACCCTGGCTCCGTCATGGTGGAGGTGGTGGAAGGTTTTTGGAGCGGCTGAGAGCAGCCTGAGGAGAATATCAAATTCAGTGACAAAACTTTCTTCTTCTCCGCATCCATTCCCTTTTTTTTTCTCAAAACCACTCATCCCTTTTCTTACCCTTGCCTCCTATCCTGCTCACTATCTCACTGTCTTTCTTTATATTAAAAACACTACTATATTCTGCAAGTACTACTACTTTACTACTGACAATACTACTTCTCGTACTTAATACAATATTTCCTAAAAGAATATATATATATAAATAGAAAATATTAAAAAAAACTAGGACTGCCCATCAATTAAATTATACAATTGCAATTAATCGCAAGATTGTCCACAGTTAATCGTGATTAATTGCAAATTAATCACATATTTTTTTATCTGTTCAAAATGTACATTAAAGGGAGATTTGTCAGGTATTTAATACTATTATCAACATCCATCCATCCATCATCTGTAACTGCTTATCCTATTCAGGGTCGCAGGGGGGGCTACAGGCAATCCCAGCTGACGTTAGGTGAAGGCGGGGTACACCCTGGTAGGGTTGACCGATTAATTGTATTTTCATCGTCATCGCGATATGGAGAAAACCCACGCTAATACGGGGAGAATGCGCAGACTCCACCCCTTCGAAAATGGCCATGCCATTTTTTCCTCGCCAAAATTTAGCGTACGTCTGGAGCTTCTTTTTTTTTTACCTCCTACGTGATAAGCTAGTATGACATGGTTGGTACCAATGGATTCCTTAGGTTTTCTAGTTTCATAAGATACCAATTTCCTCACTAGCTTTAAAAACGGAGCTTGCTACAGCCTCCAAAAGATGTATGGCATTAATGCATCAAAGAAACACTAGTGGCTTTAAAACAAATTTGCGTTAATGCGTTATTATCGCCTTAACTTTGACAGCCCTAATAAAAACTATATCACCTTGTTCTAGTGTACTGTCTTCTGTGCAGATGTTTTATAAAACATCGTCTTAGGGTTCAGCCATAATTTCCATTTCTATGAAAACATCACTTCGGAGCTAGTGAACAGTTTTTATTGTGGTTTTATTGGGATTGCGGCCCGTAAATGATGTTATGGACAAGTTTAACTGCGCTGAAGTTGCTGACCATAACACTCTGTAGGGCTGTACACAGTATGCGGAATAGGCAGTACATAAGCTGACAATATATGAGCAATATAGTGCAATTGTTCATTCTGATGGTCAGTCATTTACTGTATTTGGGAATGGCGTTAGACGGTGAACATGTGAGAAAACTATTATTGACTCATTTATTCAAACGTTCAGTTATTTGTTGGAATGGCCATTTGATCCCTGCTTCCTTCCTTCCTTCCTTCCTTCCTTCCTTGCCTCATCATCATCCTATTATTCATCCAAATCTCATTAGTCCATAATGGGAGATCAAATTGGTGCCATTTTTAATTTGTGGATAGAAATGTATTCCACTGACTGATTGATTGATTGGCAGAGGATACTTCAAACCAACCGCTCAACCTCTTGGTCACATACAACCTCTCCTTTCCTCGTCGCTTCTTTCTCTCTTTTTTTTCCATTTATACAAATAAAGAGAAGAGGAAAGGCCATAACCACGACAAATCGGTGGTCAACGAAAATTTGCCGAATTACAGGTTGCCATCAGGGAAACGTAAAGAGGGAAGAAAAAGTGGGGACATTTAAATAGAAATTTGCTGGAAAAGAGAGCTGAATGAAAAAAAATAAAAAAATAAACCTGCATTTGCTTATGTTTGGAACCATATTCAAATCTTCCCCTCGGGGTGCGTTTGATTTTGTAACGGGTGTGCGCTGGCTGGGTGGGCGGCTGTTTGTGGAATGCAAGGCTTTAGTTTTACCACCAGCTGTGAAGCAAAACCCTATATCCATAAATACAGTTACAGCAATAATGGGAAGGGTGGAACCTTTCATAGCCTCCAGCCAGGAGCTGCAGTTTACAGCCAGGCATTATCTGCAATGATGCTGCGGTAAATAAAAAGGTGAGTAAACTATTGTATGACCCCCAGGCATAAGGCAGCAGTATAAGCAAAAAATCAATTACATTTGCACAAAATCATTGATTCATATTATGCCCTTAAACAAATCCATCTCCCAATAACTTGCTTCAGTTTGATGCTATCCGCTATAATGTTGCCTGTGAATTCTCATCATAAAGATTTTTATCATCTTGGAGAGGCTGTTAAAGGTTGGTAAACACCATTCTGCACACATAAAAAAGGGTAGTTTGGGTTTAGTATGGTTTACACACCAGCTCCTTTTGTTGTGGCTGGAGTCCCATTTGTTGTCTGGCCCCATAAAACCTTTAAACACTTTATCAGGTAGAGTTGGAAACTATATGAGTTGTTAGTGAATTTAATAGCGCATGTAGAACCCTTGAAACACGTGGGTGGGAAGTAAAAAAAAAGAAGGGGTCAGTAGGCTGTGTTGTGGATGTGCACGTGTGTGTGCACGTCTCTGCCTGGCACTGTAACAAGATTACCAGTCATGGGAAAAGCTCTGCATGTGTATGGTGATGGTGGGGTGTGTGTTCTCAAGGAAAACAAGCAACGGTCTATGTGTAGCTGTAGCAGCTTACCCGACTGAGATTTGGGTTAGATGATTTGATTCATTCTCAGGTGATCTCTTGCCACACCAGCAGCATGGCTCTATGGAGGGCAATGCCAGTCTGTTAGTCGGTACGTCCATCATTTTGGTCCAGACTTACACATCTCATCTATTGGATGAATTGCCATGACATTTAGTACAGAAATTCATGGTCCCCAGAGGACGAAGTCTGATAACCTAGGTGATCCCCTGACTTTTCCTCTATCGCCATGATGGGGTTGAACTTTGAGTGAAATGTTTCGACAACTAACGTTAGAATTTCACCAAAAAAAAAACTGGAGCACAGACTTCTTCAAATCAATCAATGTAGCTTTATTTGACTCATGAAACCGTACAAGGTAATGTTACAACCCCAGTGAAATGCACTGCCAGCTCCTTCAATTTGTGCATTGAAGTTATTCACCATAAAGCACGCGCCTCCTACTTTTTTCTTAGCCTCCTCTGTTCCTTCATGATTGGTATATAGAAAAATAGTCACAGTTGAATGGCGCCGTCTGGAATTCCAGGATTTAGCCAAGTTTCGGAGACATTACAGTTCCCAATATCCCGTTGGAAACTGATGCAGGCAAGGAGGTCCTCCAGTATTCAGCAGCCCATCATCCAACACCTGGACATTGGCCAGCAGGATACCCGTCGTACAATTAACCGCACAGCAAGCCTTAATATTTGTCCAACATGTGCATGAAAATATCTCCAAAAGACTAAGTTCAGTGACTCGAATTAGCTGAGGTGACACATAGCGGACAGCTAGCGGCTGTGAGGGCTCCCACCTGTCAGTCACAGCGGCCACGCCCTTAATTATGCATAACTTTAGTTTAAACTGGTGTTATATAAAAATTCACCCCCACACAGTTGTCATGAAAGGGAATATAAGCTAGAAACAAAAAATGTTGTTGTGTTATAGAATTTCCTGCGGCCGAGGTTTGATTTTGTGTGTGTTATAGTGTGTTCAACCATGGTAGACACTTCTGCTCACCAAGCCTCACTGCACTTGCTCATGAATACAAGAGACATTAGGTGACTGATTTTCACCCACCAGTTGTATTTGTATTTTCAGTTCAGACATGAAAAAGCTGTGTGAAAATGCCAGAAATTCTATAAAAAAAACAGAATAAATATTTAGTTGGATGGTACCTATTTGTGCTTCTTTGATTGTAGACATATCATGCATGTCTTCTTGCCAATGCCTTACATAAAAGGAGTGGGGACATCAAGGAAAACAATCATTGAGGACCTAAAGCCTGCTACATACCTGACATCAATTTCAGCTCCCGTGATACTTTGACCTTTGAATATTAGTTCTAAAAAACACATAGGTTCAAACTATTTGGATATGTATTTTTGCACATTATGTCCATAACACTGTGTTCTAACTGCCTTCGAGTGATGCAGCACTGCACAGCGTGGTGCGCCACTTTGAGCTGAACTTCTGTTGGACTCCCTAAACGATACCTCCTCATTTCACAACAAAAACCTGAATAAGGTGACCAGAAGATCGCCTGAAAGTTTCTTACTTGCTGTTAGTTATATTATAACTAATTTCCAGCAAATATCACAATACTAAATGTGTGTTTTCTGTTTAAAAAATGCAAATGTTGGAAGACAGCAAGTACAACTGACCCATCTTTTAAGTGGTTACGTCTCCAGCCTGATCTGGAGCTCACAGCTGATTGGTACGTGGTTGGTTTACAAACAGACGTAACGTAACGCTTGCTGTTACATTTCTTTTATTTCACAATCAAATATTAATTTTCATAATTAAATATCAGTTTTTTTTTTACTATTCAAATATATATTCAAGTTTAGAATATTGGTTGACAGCCCTCATGCCAATGGCTGAGTACATGGAGTGGGATTGCAGACCTAACATGACTGCTACAGATCTCTGACTGGATCTAACCTGGTGTTAGTTACAGATAGGACCCGTGTCTGGTTACAGCTCCTCTTACAGTCATTACACTGATGGACTGTAACTCCATCTCTCACACACACACACACACACACACACACACACACATACACATACACCCATGCTGGTAATTAATTGACACATGAGTTACGGCCCATGTAAACCCGAGGGAGTGTTGTCAGGAAACACACCAATAAAGAGTGCACACACACACACACACACACACACACACACACACACACACACACGAGTAAGAGTGTTAATAATGAACATAAATTGAGCGATGACTCATTAATGTTGGTTTCTCATCTTATCCTGCTACAGTATGTCCTGCAGCTATTAGATTCATCTGCATGTGTGAGAGAAAAGTTAAGTGTAATGAGTGTGTGTGTCAGTCCTGCTGAATGTATATATGCACACGTGTTATACCATGCAACGCTATATGGCTTATAAGGAATGTGTGTATTACTGCACGGTCTTTATTTTTGTGTGGTCACAGTGTGTGTGTGAGAGACAGAGAGAGAGAGACGGAGTATACGGTGGGATTCCTGTGTGGGTAAAGCACAGCCAGAGGCAGAGGAAGATTGTTTCGTGTGTGTGTGTGTGTGTGTGTGTGTGTGTGTGTGTGTGTGTGTGTGTGTGTGTGTGTGTTGGCAGTGATCGTTCCCTCAAAGCACATTCCACCGCAGACCACAAAATCCCTCCTTGTCCTTTCTCTAGCCTTCCTCACTCTTTCTTTCGGTTAATTCTCTCCTATCTCTCCCTCCATCTCTCTCTCCCTCACCCTACCTCCAACTCTCAGCATCTTTCTTCTCTCCCTTCCTCTCTTCCTCTTTTTTTCTCTCCCTCTCTCCATCTTGCCTAAAAGGTAGAAAATTGCCTCTGGATTCAAACTCTTACTCAGCTGAGTATCTGGGAGTTTGTTTTGGCAGAGTGCTGCACGGTGAAGGAGTCGGAATCAGTCTGTGTTTGGTTATAAAGGAGTTAGGGCTGGCATTAAAGAGCAGTAGGCAGAATATTTTTGGCTTCATTGGGCAAAAAAATACATAATAACCTTTCAGAATATTGTAATTCAAGTGTTCTGAGAGATAACTAGACTTCTGCACCTCCTCATGGCTCTGTTTTCAGGCTTTAGAAAATCTGACGGGAGACTTTGGCCAATCACAGGTCATTTCAGAGAGAGAGCGTTCCTATTGGCTGTTCATTTAACGGAGGCAGCTGTCAATCACTCAAAACATCAATCAAGCGGTCAAACTAGGCAGCGCTGATCGAATATGAATTAATATTCTGTTACTCAAAGGCCTATTTCTCACCTCAAATGATTCCAGAAACATCTTGTAGTGTACTGTTTAGCTGTAAAATGAGAAAGTTTGCTCCGGCTGGTGGGCGGTGCTTGGTGTTTCCTCAACTGATCTCAACATGGTGGCCAGGTCACAAACTTTCTCATTTTACAGCTAAACAGTACACTATAATATGTTTCTGAAAACATTTCATGCTACAAATAGGCATTACAGTAACAGAATATTGATTCATATTTGATCAGCGCTGCCTAGTTTGACCGTTTGATCGGAGTTCGCGAGTGATTGACAGCTGCTCAGAGACGGCAAGGCTCCAGCTCGGCTCTGATTGGTTGTTTTCCTCCGGTCTGTGAAATCTTGCAGATGCCATTAGGAGCACCGGAGGACACAGAGGCACATGATTTCTTTTCAGATTACCTGTCTCATGTACTACTGTCAGGATATAGTGACCGTTTTATAAAAATGTTTGCTCCATTTCTGACCACTGCAGCTTTAAATGAACAAATGAAAACAGTACGATTTTCAGAAATAAACTTACCTGTTAAATGATGTTGACTTAAAGACTCCCTCCGCCCGTTAACGTCTCACGTCATAATCTGCCCCCACAGCTGTCTACACACTATAAAATCCAGCCTGCTAAAATATGGCTTCCTGTTCAGGGAATCAGTCATTTTTGGCTAACAGGGCTGCGGGGTACTTCTTTTTTTTTTTTTTTTTCTCCCCACTGTTGCGGCTTCTCGTGCTGTCTCTTTCTGCTGTGATACCTCCATGCAGACACACTTACTACACAGCGGTGACACCACCAGGGGAGTGTGTTATTGTCTCCCACCGTATGGCTGTTTTAAATGGCAATTTGAAGCTCCGCTGGCTCTATAATTAGCTGTGAGCTCCCACAGGAGAGGGGGGAAAAAAGCTGGCTTATCGTCTCTCCTTTGTAATTACACATCCGAGTAGGGCGACAGACACTCACATAAGCAGGCAGAGTGCAGACAGATGCACAGACACGGGAAAGGCGTGCAAGTATCGGTTGATACATGCACATTTATTGTTATTTACCACCTGCGCTCCTTCCGCCGACGTTCTGCCCGTTCGCTAAAGGAAGTGACTTTTTACTTTCTGTCAACAGCTGCGACCAATATGCAAACGTGGAGATGAATGACAGCACAGCGGGAGGACGGACGGTCCAGAAATATGAGTGCTGCTCTCCTTGGCCAGAGCTCTCCCTGTGTGTCTCGTACCAGTGCAGCTGTGAGGCTCTTATACAGCAGCAGACAGACATAAAGAGGAAGACGGAGTGTGTTAGAGGCCGAGGTCATTAATCCGACTGTCCGCTGCTCTCTCTGTTCCCAAGACAAGAAAGTAGGAAAGACGAGGAGAGAGAACAGAAGGAAGAGAACAATGGGATCATGTAGAAACTCTCCCAGAGACAAGCTGCCTCAGACATATAGCATGTTAGCTATGTCAGCCGTCAACTGACGACCTTTTTTACTTTGAATTCCTCAAGTATTGTTGGGCTATCTTCATGTGCAGCAAAGTTAACCGAGTGTTTGCTAATTGGTTAGCCATAAGAAATGTGTTTACACCAAAGACAGCATGAAATATGGACGTAGTCTCCGTGACGTCACCCATCGGTTTCTGAAGAGCTGTTGTGAAGCTCAAGGTGGGTGGCTTCCATGGATGTACTGTATAAAGAGAACTGGATACAGCGTTGGAGGTGGGCTCCCATTCATTCTTGTGGTGGTTGCTCAGTGGCACATGAAGCCAAAATAGCTCGACTGCCGAGTGATAAAGTACCAGGATCATCCGGTGATCTTCTTCATCCATTGGGCCCGTAGAGCAGGAGCAGTAGCGTTCCCTTAAACTCCTCTTCCCAGCCCTTCGCTCCAGCCTCGGTCTGGGTCTCATTTAGATGAGGTAGAAAGAGAAATAACTCAGGATTCAGTGCATTTTACAACTTTTAGGACCTAATGATTTAAACAAGGGCTATTCAAGTGTTCATAATGGGAATTTGATTCACCTCAAAAAAAAAAAAAAAAATGACCCCCGAGTTACAGTTACATCTCTTGTAAAAAAAAAAAAAAAAAAGTCTTTTTGAGCCCAATGGCATCACATGATGGACACAGAAGTAGTAATTCCACCTTTTGGCCACTACGAAAATTTGCTTCAATGCCCGGTGCTCTTCCTGGGGCAAGCTGGCTCTGGCCATTGCCATCCAAAATGGCTCGACTAATCCAAACACGGGCAAAGAGGTGGATCGTCGGTGGAGCTGAGGCGAGCCCGGGCGACGCAGCAGAGCAGACAGCCAGCACCCAGCTGTCAGTCAAAGCGGCCACGCCCTCAATTCTGCCTAACTTTAAGCCTTAAAGGGGCTATATGTAAGAAATTACTTGTTAACAGTGACACTTGTGGCCATTAAGTCAACGACAGTCAGCGTCCTGTTGCTCGAACTTGTGTTCTGACTACAGTACATAGAAAAAAACAGTGAAGCGACACACACAAGACTGAATGTGACAGGCATCATGTTGATTAACGTTAGCAACATTAGCCAGCTAAAACCACAATATCACTATATATTTCACATGCTTGGCAGTAATGTTAGCTTACCATTTCCAATAGTCCATGAATCGAAGGCCCGGCCAATGTTGATCCTAGTTTTCACTCGACGTCGGTCGCAATCCTGTTTTGCAAGACATGCTTCACCAGATATAACTTTTTTTTTTTTGTGCTTCCGTGGAGTTTGTGTTGGAGTTGTTGCATTTCTAACCGAACGTTAGCAACAGTTGCACACTGTTAGCCCTGTAACTATAGTAGTATTTTGCATTTCTCATTATCTTACCAGCACAAATTCATAATTCACGCCTCTTCTGTCTTTTTAATAGCTTTTTCACCTCACAAAGAAACCAGAGTAAAAATAAAATTATAATAAATGCTAACACAAACACACACACACACCATTCCTGAGGCTCATCACTCACTGTTCACTTGCACTCACCTATTACTTCAGGTGTATGGATTCATATTTGTGTGTGTGTGTGTGTGTGTGTGTGTTTGGAGGGCAGAAGCAGGGCACAGTCGGTGTGTGTATGTGTCTGTGTGTGTAGGTGCGATAAGCTTGTGGCTTTTGAAGCAAGGTTGTCCAAATTGTATCACTCTCATCACTCTCGCTCTCTCTCTCTCTGCATCCCAGAATTAATCGCCGTGGCAACAGGCCAGAGGAGGAGAGCAAAGAGAAAGAAAGAGAGACATATATCATTCGTTCAGTAGACGCTCACCCTGTGACCGCACCGTGACATTGTTTTCTTTATTCAGTTCATTCGGGCCAGCAGCTGATAATTTATACGCACTACCCCTTTAATAATGAGATGTCGTCTCCTCGAGGTGGGGCGGCCTCTTGTTTACGCACACACACACACACATACACACACATAAAATGCTCAGTCAACATTGGGGTCTTGACCGCTCTTTGTCAAAGTCAACACACACACACACACACACACACACACACACACACACCCTGAAGGAGTGGCAGTGATGAAGTATCCTCTCCTCCTGGTGTTTGCTCCAGTCAGGCTGATCCGAAACAACAGAATTGTGTGTACATACAAAGTGTGTGCGTAGCATCTATGGGAATTTCATTCTTGAAATTCTTTTTCTTTTCCGTTTTCTTTTAAATCCATACTCCTCTGTTTACCTTGAAGACAGCGGTACAGTGGTCCTCAAGGCCCACACCTCTCTGCTCCTGACAAATTGAGCTAGTTTAGCAGTAGTTTCACCACTCACTGCAGGGCAAAACACACACACACACACACATAGACACATCACACCTCCTTCTTCTGGTAATCCATTTTGTAGTTGGGAGGGAGAAACAAAAGAGAGAAATGCAATTGTTCCCAAAGCTCTGAGGAGCGACTGAGAGGGAACAGTAGCGCCAAATCAGATACTGCGAGGAACGCTGTGTAGATACAAATACAGACTCACACACACACACATCATCGATAGAGCTCGAGAGATGAAGATTTGTCGCCACTCGTCGTCATCTCAGAGCCGTCGAGATAAAGCTATTATGGTTAGAGTGTGAAAACAATAGTTCAGGGACAGCAGTTCTATTTGGGTGCAGAATTGTTTTCTAGTTCTCTCTCCGTTGACCTAAAGGCCCAGACACACCAACCCCACATCAAAGAACTAGCAGCGGCAAAGGCAGAGCCTTTAAGTCGCCTCACGTCACCTTTGTCTTGACCAAAATGTTGCACTTGAACACACCGTGAAGACTACAGCCGACAGCCAGTTAGCACGTATGTTCACAGATCGCAATAATTTGTTATTCAAAAACAGGAAGACCGAGAACTGCGGATATACAAGCCGTTGTTGTGATATGTACATGAAATAAAGCGCGTTTGCCGAATATTTTCACACTGCTTTCAGTCAATATTCAGTTAAATATCTGTGTATTGGAACGATCAGATGAGATGAAGATAAAAAGTGTTTTTCCTCTTGACTTTACTCGTGTGTTTGCTATCCTTACTTTTGTTTCTCTTCTCGTGCACTGATTCGTTTAAGCTGAACAGCCTATCAGAGTGATTTCTCTCACCGACAGGCGCCAACATACTGAATCGGCCGAAATGCCTCAGACACCGGCCGGCACCAGCACACGCTCACTGACGGCCCCAAACTGTCTGACTGCCAACTGATGGCTTAGTGTGTCAGGACCTTAAGCTCTCTGTTTCACTTTTAAATCCACAGCCTCACAGGCTACACAGGGCATCCCCATACATGTAGAACCACAGGGAGGTTACAGGATCCGTTTACCCTGTTATTTTTGCTGCTTGTACTCTTCCTCCCTGCAGTATAAGTAGACTTGTTTTTGTAGAAGAATAGCCGCAAAGCTCCACTAATTCGGTGATGAACACATTTCATTTCCTATAAATTCTTCCCAATAAAAGTCCCCCATTATTTCGTTATGCAGCAAAATCGGAAAATGTTGTTTTTTTTTTTTTTTTATCAGCAGTAACTTAACACGACTCCTACAGCTGAAAGTGAAACGGTAAACTAAAGCAGATATCTGAAAGTACAAACAAGGACACAGGAGAGCAACTAAACTCCTAACTGCAGAGATAACAGCGTGGCCAAAAGTGGAAATGGAAAGGCCTTATACTACTACTACTTCTACGTCCTCTTACTAGCTTTTTCTGGAGCTTTCAGCCATATCATACGGCCTCTAGAGGAGGATGGAGTTTGCTCAGTTGTCATGGCGATGGCTCTGTTGACGTGAAAGCTCGGCAGCTGTTAGGATTTTATCCATAGCTTTTTTACGACTTCCGTGTCGGCTTATAAGCAAAGCACGGAAGTTATTTTTTGACCTTGGAAAAAACAGTTTGACAAAACAATCCAAATTCAAGCACCACTTACTAGCTAGTAAATGGACCTATAGAATGACAGCCACTGAAGCGTCAGTAAGTAATTCTCTGCCAGAGATACTACTGGCCTTGTATTGGTGTACAGGTAGTTCCGGAAAGCAATGATGGGACACACGAAAAAGAAAAAAGAAAAAGAATAGTAGTCAATCTAGGGCTGTAAAAGTTAAAACAATAATAATGCAATAACGCAACTTGCTATTTTTAGGTTGTAGCGGGCTCAATCTTAAAGCCAGAATGAAGATACTGGCATCCATTGGTACCAACTATTTCATACTACTGTAGCTTGTCATGAAGGAGGTTAAATAACGCTCCAAACTATCATGCCCACTTCATGATAACACACTGACAGCTGTTGTTACCTGTTGGGTTTGAGTTTGCCCTGTTATGATTTGAGCATATTTTGTTTGCTATTATTTGTCATTGTTTTGTGTTGTTAATTGATTTCCAATAAGAAATATATACATACATTTGCATAAAGCCAGCATATTTGTCCACTCCCACGTTGATAATCTCCCTTAAAGGTACATTTTGAACAGAAAAAAACGTGATTAACTTGCAATTAATCGTGATTAACTGTTGACAATCATGCGATTGTGATTAAATATTTTAACTGACTGACAGCCCCAAGTCAGCCAGATCATATCTAAAAGTGAAAAGTTGTTAGTAATTCACCGTTTTTTTGGTGCTTTTCAGCAATCATGAGTCATCATGTATCATCATGAGCCAGTCACGCCTATTGCTCCTGGCCCGTCACTTGGAAAATGTAATCATCACTCATGACCTACGGTACTAGTCATCAACATTACATTACAAATTTGTCAAATTTACTAATTCCTGAGAAGTTGAGACATCGTGGCTTAAAGAGCAACCGACCCATTCATTGGAGCTTGCTGTTGGCTCCAGTGAACGCACACAGCACTCCATCCTCACAGTGAAGAACACTGACTCCACTCAGCCTCCAAACTCTGATTGTAAAAGCTGTTATTGAGTGACAGGGAAACTCTTTTAAGGGAGATTCTCTTTTTTCTCTCATCTTCTACAGAAAGTTGAGATGTGTAGAGATGCCACGTATACGTGAGGCTCAGGAGTGATGTGCCTCTGTGTGCTGCTGCCTGTCGGCACCTGTGTCCGATCGTACTTGAAGCTGTTGTTGGCACGTTCTCACGTTGTTCCCTCCGATCTCCTTGTTGTACGAATTCTCATATGTACGTTGCTTTGGACAAAAGCGTCTGCTAAAAGAAATTGAAATCCAGAATGCTGCTAACTGATGATGGTGATACAAAGTGCTTAAATTATCTAGTGACATATTTAACCAGGGGAAGATGGCAGAGAACATACAGTCTTTACAAGTATAGATAAATGCATATAGGGCTTTCAATCGATTAAAATATTTAATCCTGATTAATCACAAATTATTGGCACATTTTTTATCTGTTCAGATTGTACCTGAAAGGGAGATTTGTCAAGTATTTAATACTCTCATCAACATCGAAGTGCGTAAATATGCTGGCTTAATGCATATGTATGTATATATTTATTATTGGAAATCAATTAACAGCACAAAACAATGACAGATATTGTCCAGAAACCCTCACAGGTACTGCATTTAGCATAAAACAATATGCTCAAATCATAACATGGCAAACTTCAGCCCAACAGGCAACAACAGCTGTCAGTGTTTCAGTGTGCTGACTTGACTATGACTTGCCCCAAACTGCATGTGATGATCATAAAGTGGGCATATCTGTAAAAGGGGAGACTCGTGGGTACCTATAGAACCCATTTTCATTCACATATCTTGAGGTCAGAGGTCAAGGGACCCCTTTGAAAATGGCCAATGCAGTTTTTCCTCGCCAAAATTTAGTGTAAATTTGGAGCGTTATTTAACCTCCTTTGTGGCAAGCTAGTATGACATGGTTGGAACCAATGGTTATCTTTTATAGTTTAACATGATGCCAGTATCTTCTCTCAAACTTTAAAACCCGCTACAACCTAAAAATCACAAGTTGCATTAATGCGTTTAAGATAATTAGTGGCATTTAAACTAATTTGTGAATAATGCGTTATTATTGCGTTAACTTTGACAGCCCTAATACATAAACAGGCATGGATATGCTTAGGACCTGCTTATAATTACAATCTACTTTACCCACATTCCCCCCCAGCTGGTCCCAGATTTCCAACCAGCAACCAAACCATTACAAGACATTCTGCAGAAGTGTGTGTATGTCATTAGTGTCACACTGGCCTCTGCCTGCAGGATCTGCCTCGGGGAAGAATGTGGAGCTGCTGTTGTAGCGCACAGCCAGACCTAGTTATGTCAGAAGCATTCTCAGGGTACAGTGGTACAATGGTACAGCAGGACCGAAGGAGAGGAGGGGAGAGGAACCTCAACAAGTCTAATCTCAAACCGCCAACGGGCAGAGGCTATTCTGCCCAATTTCAATGCAAATCAACTCAGTTCAAGATGGTGCATTTTGTCATTTTTTGATACTAGTCGAGTGATCTGCATCATTCTGCTGCTTTGTTTCACACTTGTTACTGAAATAAGTGAGACAGCATAGATTTTTTTGCTTGTTTTAAAGGTGAAAAAAGACTTATCCAATGAGACCCGCGGTCCCGACAGACTTTACTGTATTTCAGAGGCTGAGGCACTAGAAAACCAAAGGAATCCATTGGTAACAACCATACCATGCCTGTCAGGAAGGAGGTTAAATAACGCTTCAAAGTTCGGCTAAATTTTGGTGTGAGAAAAATTGCCATTTTCAAACGGGTTCCTTTGGTGTCTGAGCAGTTTCCTGAACAGAAGTGCTCGCCATCTACTCGCCGGAAAATGCAATTGTTGCAGAAATCTCCAAATCTCCGTCAAAAGTTTCTGATACCAAATCACAGCATGGCTTTTTCTATGGTGTTCCTCAAGGTCTTGGTGTCTTAATGTGGTATTTTGGAGGGATTATTGATCATTTTTAGAAATTCTCAAGTGGTAAAAAAATTGTTAGATTTAGCTCCAAATCTGTGTTATAAATGGTATCAAGCCAAGCATTGCCGTAACAACTTATGATACATAATAGACCATCATTTACTTCAATCATAGTGTTCTAAGCTCTTATACACTTTCAAAAATAGATTTTAATTAATTAATACATGTTTATTTCTGATTAATGACTAGAACAACTCGACCTACAGTGCTGAGCTGCATCCCAAATTAATCTTCAGGTTCCCAGCTTTCAGATGATGTACACCACTTCTATGTAACATCTACTATTGACCTGCTATCTCCCCCTAAAGACCCCTTGTCCCCCCCTAAAAATGACAAAAACAGGTCTATTGTGGGTCTCAGAGGGTTAAAATCAGGCTAAATGGCTAAGAGTTTTAGCAGTGCAAAGACGGGGGAGCAAAAAGATAGATGTGAGGGGGATGAAAGACGGAAGGAGGGAGCGATGAGCAAAAGTACAAGAAAAGTGTGAGAGAGAGATATGGAGATGAAGTTAACAAGAGGAGCAGAGGAGAAGAGATGAGAGAGGGATGAAAGAGATGGAGAGTGAGTGAGCAAAGAGAATAGAGAACGAAGCGAGCGAGCGAGCGAGCGAGCGTTCCGGGGACTGGTTACAGCTTGTGGTTATGATAGGAGCAGGCAGGGGAGGCAATGTGTGTGTGTGTGTGTGTGTGTGTGTGTGTGTGTGTGTGCGTGTGTGTGTGTGTGTGTGTGTGTGTAGTGGAAAAAGGCTTGTGAGAGCGGTGCTGAGGGGGAAACTCAAGTCCATCACGCTTGTGAAAGATTAAAGAGTCCTTACACCCGTAAACACACACACACACACACACACACACACACACATGCGACCATGCCAGCCCGGCCCGACTGACAGCGGAAAAAAGTACCGTGTCCTGTCTCACTATCTGACAAGAAGGGTACAGATGCAGCGCTGGTGAACGGAGCTGTGTGCTTATCTGTGTGCTCCTGACTTGAATAGAAGGAGACGTCTTCTGTTAGTGTCTTGTGGTTATACAGTGACATTTTATAGCACATATTTCCCAGCAGGGATTGTAAGTCAAAGGGATGCAGTGACATTTTGACGCTCTGCAGTGCCCTGTAGTTTCATCCTCACAGCGCTAATAGTGCTAATAAAGCAGGCCAGGGGTCTGGGGAAGAAAAATAACGTCAAGCTGGTGTCAAGTTCTACATTTGAGATGTTTTTAGTGGGAGTGGATGTAATTGCTTGTGCCTGCTTTTAGCCACCCTTCACATGCTGGCAGGAAGAGGCAGCTGAAAGTGAGGAAAACTGCACAGTCCAATTGTTTTTTTTACAACTTGGGTCTAACTTTTTGTAGTTCTGGACATTACTCCCATGACTATTACGACATTTTACCCATCGAGTTAATATATGAGATCAGGGAAAGTAGCGATGTCCCTAGAAGGGAATGCAGTTACATGATCATCACCAGGTTTAAACAGCCGTCACAATTTAAAGATCAAACTCTTGGATCAACTCTGACTTGCTGTACTTGTAGTATTTGTGCACTATTGGATTGTAATAAAGTGGTTTAGATAATCTGGCAAAGCTGTTGGCTTGTTTACAACTTGTCTGATCGTTTAAATGCTCGTTTTCTGCCCTGTCTAACTTTGTCGTCGTGATGACATCGCATTTCTAGAAATCACTTTGAGTGTCGATGAGCGTCTGTCAGCCTAGTTTTTGCCGTGTGTCCCGCACCGTCGACTCTAGTCTACCCGTGTTGGAGGCTTTTCGGCCGATTCAGCATGTCGAATCGGCGGCAGAGCCCGTCAGTGATAGAAATCACTCTGATTGGCTGTTCAGCTTAAACGAATCAGTGCATGAGAAGAGAAACGGAAGTGAGGAAAGCAAGTAAAACGAGTAAACCCAAGAGGACAAACACAAAAGGCTCTTCTCATTTTTCATCTTCATCTCATCTGATCATTCCAGTACACAGATATTTTCACAGCAACATGAACATCTGGAATGAAGCTAAGTGGTGAGTGAGAGTGGTGTGAAAACGGTCGGCAGATGCCGCTTTGTTCCATGTACGTATCATAAACAACGGCTTGTATATCTGCAGTCTTCTGTCTTCCGGTTTCCCTATTTGATTGATGAATAACCCTAGTGCAACTTTTTGGCCGAGACAAAGACGACGTGAGGCGACGCTACAGTCGACATTCATCACCGCTAGTTCTTCGATATCGTCTTGGTGTGCCTGGGCCTTAATAAGACCCAAGTTGTAATAAAGTGGAATTTTCTTATGTATGTAATAAATATAAGTGCACTTTACTTTTATACCACATGTCAAAGAGCTTTATGCTACAGGTGGGAGAAGAGAAAGGGAACAAAATAGCAGAAAAGGAAAAGAAAACGTGGACACAAAGTGTCCGAATCACAAAATTTAAAGTTATAAGATTGTGAAGAAAACAAGCGAGCTCAAGGATGCTTTTTTTTTAATTTGGCTTCTTTACAAAGTTGTGGGGAACCGCAAAAGGGGT